>VHZZ01002968.1:0-12578 GCA_009801015.1 Silene noctiflora | reverse complement strand
TATGCTTACGAAAATCTCTATCGTCGAACTCAGGTTTTTTGACAACTCTGTTATCACTTATTTTTGAACAGTCTGGAGGAGTGTTTAATTTATGTCCAGGAACCCAGACAGTACGATATTGACAATCGTTTTGTCTGATGTCGGAACAAGAGTCATAGCCCAAACCAAGTTTATTGGTGTTCTTAGATTGATTGACTAGAAAATTCAGCACGTTATTACTTCCTTCCCATTTGGCAACAACATTTCTAGCATTGCTTAAGTCGGTCTCCAGATTTTGGACTCTAACAAGTAAATCTTTATTCTTATTTAGGAGAGCCTTATAGTCRACATTTAGTCTATCAAACTTAGAACGAATTTCAGARTAGGTGGTTGAACTAGTGACATGTACCYTTTTTATTTCATCAAGTTCCTTAGTTAACACRTKAATCTTGTTGACAAGAGACTCGTTYTTAGCAGTGAGTTCAGAATGAACAGTCTGGTCAACTGTTTGTTTTTTAATGTTTCTCAGATCACGTTTTAATTCAATGTTCTCCTCCGCTATACTTTCTATTTCAGATTGCATATCACTGAAACGCTTATTCTGTTCATAACTAGTATCCAGAGTTTCATCAAGTAATCTCAAAATTTTTTCTAGACAATGACCTTATTCTAACCTTGAGATTAGCAAGATTTACCTCATCTTCTGATTCGTTGTCTGAAGCATCTGAGTGAGCCATGAGACATCTAATTGTACCTTCATCTCTTTTCCGTTGAGACCTTGGTTTGTAGATGGATCTAAGACACAGTTTCTCATCTTTTTCGTCATTAGGGGTTTCATCGTCTTCTGAGTCAGACTCACCCCAAACAGCAGCAATCATTGCACGTTTGTACTCCTGCTTAGATCTATCACGTTTATCCTTAGATTTCTCTTCTTCCCATTTGGGACAGTTTCGAATCBGATGATCTCGTTCACCACATTTAAAACACCCCATTCTAGACATGGAGCGTGATGAAGACGATGAAGGAACCACATTTTTCGATTTGTAACTATCGAACTTTCCTTGGTTTTTCTTTCTAATGATTTTAGCAATTCTTTTAGACAACAAAGCAACTTCCTCTTCAAGATCACTTTCATTATCACTTGAGAGGGCATTTAAGGCTAGTCCCTTAGCTTTGGGTTTCTCAGCATCATTTTCAAGAACTAACTCATGTGCCATAAGAGATCCCATTAAAGCTTCATAGGTAAGAGTTGTTAGATCTCTAGCCTCTTCAATGGCAGTTACTTTAGCTTGCCATTTTTTAGTCAAACTTCTTAAAATTTTCCGGACAATGTCCTCAATTTCAAAAGTTCTACCAAGATTTGAAAGTTCATTAGTTATGTTGGAAAAGCGCGAAGACATACTCTTAATGGATTCATCAGGTTGCATTTTAAAAGATTTGTATTGTTGCATTAGAATGTCAATACGTTGTTTCTTTACTTGCACAGTTCCCTCATGGGCTAGTTCAAGACTATCCCATATTTGTTTGGCCGTTTTACATCCTGCAATACGACTAGTTTCGGATTCCCCAATACCAGATTGCAGAAGTGATATGACCCTCGAGTTTTTCTCCGCCTTTTTATAATCATTCGATGTGTAGTCCTTTGGTGCTTTTTCACTTACAACACCATTAACATCAGTGGAAGTGATAGCGAGGGGACCATTTTGAATGATTACCCAACATTCATAATCTGTTCCTTGTATGAAATGCATCATACGATTTTTCCACCAGCCATAGTCCGTGCCATCAAAGACATGACATTTGACAGATTTGGAATTCATTTGAAAACAAAAAGCAAAAAGATAAACTCAAAAGGATCAAACTCTTTGCGGTAATGCAATCAAGAGCACGAGGCTCTGATACCAATTGTTGAGTTTATCGATCCGGTACTTAAGAGGGGGAGGGGGTGAATTAAGTACCCTTTTTAAAATTATAAAACGATGAATGCGTTCACGTATTCTGCTAACACAGTACACAAGAAACTTGAACAGTCTCGACGTCTGTTTAATCAAAACTAAGTGTGTTGTACTGTTGTGAAGGTTTACGTGAAGCAAAACAAAATTAAAAACGAATAAACCAAAAGAAAGAAAGCACGAGACACAAGATTTTTAACGTGGTTCGACCTACTCTCTAAAGGTCTACGTCCACCCTCTCACTCTTTTATTAATTTCTTTATAATCAAACCCGACTACAAAGAAACACTCCACGATCAACCCCGATCGTGCAACTCGAGTAGAACCCCGTACCCCAAAACACTCTCTTACAAAATAAAAATTATAGCACAATTGTTTCAAAAATATGTCCCGAAATATCTTGTCAAAAATAATAAGCCGTAATTTTTAGGACCGAACATAAGGAGTAAATACGAGTCTTATACTCTTACACTTTTCTAGACACGGTCCAATACACACATCCAAGCTTCATCCGATTTCCGAGCAATCAAAATGTCCTTGTAAACCTGTCAACGCATTTCTAGCATACACCATTAGTAAAGGGAGAACTTTAGGGAGGAGGACTTGTCATCATCAACAAAACAAGCTCAACAGTCAGCTCTGTACCCTTTTCCTCTTTTCATTCTCGTCCCAGGGACGGTCTACGAGGAGCAGTTCATACGTTGGAACGCACCTCCGAATGGGTGGGTACTCCTTAACACAGACGGTGCATCGAAAGGTAATCCAGGGCCGGCTGGATGTGGCGGTGTTTTTCGAGACGAGGCCGAGAATTTCATTGATGCCTTTACATTTTCTTGTGGTATTTGCTCGTCAATGAGAGTGGAAATGAGAGCATTAGTGATCGACCTAGAACGTGCTTAGCAAATCGGTATTCAACAGCTTCTCGTGCACATGGACAACTCATCCTGAGTGAGTTTTATTCATCACCAACAATTACTAAGTAATAGCCTTCGGCCGTTGGTCCATCGGTGTATCGAGCTTCTAAATCTAAAGAACTGGATGGTTAAAGTGGAGCATGTTTTTCGTGAAGCTATTCGAGCAGCGGATTGGCTAGCCAATCCAAGAGTTATTTCTGAGTCTACTACTGTCACTTTCCTTAACTCTCCTCCTGACGGAATTCGTACAATTCTTCGTGAAGATTTACTCGGGGATGCTATTCTCCGAGTAGTTATTAGTTAGTTTCTGTTTTGTATCGGGGCATTGCCCCTCTTTCGCACCAAAAAAAAGGTAGCAATAAATTTAAGTGTCACCAAATAAAGTATAAATGTATAATCAACTTACTATTTATTTATTCATATCGTTAATATCTAGTTTATTGCGTGTTTGAAGATTAAATGCTCGGTCTTATCCATAATAATATACAGTAATAACTAGTCCTAAAAAAAGAGAAAATTGTTGATTGTAGCCTTTTAAAAATCACTTTTTGAAAATTACAACCTTATAATTTTTTTTTTGAAAATTACAATCAAAACATTAACTCCGGCGGAAATTGATGCCAATTTGAATTTTTGTGACTTAAGTTCATTTTTTAAGATCAAAATACCCTTGTCTTCAACCTTTAGAAGCCCTTATGTTCATCCCAAATTAGACTTCACAATTCCATTTTTCTCTAATTCTTCATTTTTTTCAACAATATCACCTAATCTAGCTGGTATTGGCGGAAAATCTGCCAAGTGAAGGACACACTCTCTGGGGCCTACCAGTAACAACTCTGGTCTAACACTCAGGGGGAGAACTATTCCATAGCTAAGGGTTATGAGTGGCTGCGGGACAGAGGCCCACAGGTTCAATGGAGTACGTATATTTGGAACAACTGGACTCTACCCAAACACGCCATGCTGGTATGGATGTATCAACATCAGAGCCTTAACACAAATACTAAACTTAAAAGAGGAGTGGTAGAGGAAGATACCTATTATCTGTGTGGGATTGAAGCTGAAACCTTAGAACCCTTGTTCCTCAACTACCATAACAGCTCCATAATCCTGGTTCACCTTGAGACACTGACTGGGACTTGTTTCCCGACTCAAAATATCCTTGATTGGCGCATATAGTGTGGAGGACCCAAGATCAAGCAGTACTTGCTCAATGCGATACTAAATGCCACTATCTATCACACTTGGAGACAACGGAATTTGAGCAAAGTTGAGTTCAAAATGATGAGACCAGATCAAATAGCTAAAGATATTATTGCAGAAATCCGGCTGAAGGTGGCTGGCCTCATGGGGACGATGAAGGATTCGGAAAAACATTGGATTCGAGCTCTCAATTTGGGGGTTTAGGGTTGCTGCGCTTTGTGTGGAATTTTCTAGAGCAAATGGTTTTTTTTATAGTTGGTTTCGTTGTCTCAATAGCTAGATGGGTTAGGGCCTATCTGTTGTTTGTTGTTTGGGCCACTGAAATAAGGCCGTGTTGATGGCTTTGGGCCATACTCTGAAGTGATACAATTGTAATCTTATCTTATTAATATAATTCTTACATTTTACCAAAAAAAATATAATTCACCCATTTTCTTCAAATTATACCCTAATCGATTTAATTGAATTCTAATTCTATTAATTTCATTTCCTCTTAAAATTAATTAGTGTTCTTCATCATCAATTTTCCCCAAATTGAAAATAATTAGGGTTCTTCAATTTTTCCCCAAATTGAAACCCTAAAATTCGATTCAATCAATTGAAAAACATCAAATTGGAAAAAATATCAGATTTGTAGTAACACTACCAACAACAACAACAAATTGAAGATAAATTTAAGAGAAAATAGAATGTACGAATAGTTACTCTTTGAAGTAGAATCGTCAGACGATGGCACAACGTTGCCACTCATGATCTGGAGCCGTTATTCGACAATGGAGATGAATTATAGTAGAATTAGGGAAAGATTTGGGGAAAATTTTAGAGAATAAGGGTAAGGTAAATGATACTCCCTTATATCCTCTAGTTTCTTCCCTATTTCATAAAATGGATTATTCAGGTTTTCTTCACTATTTCAGTTTTAGGAAAGTTTTTATTAATATTATACTTCTACTTTTCTCCAATCACCAAGGCCCACCATATCCTTTATTAATAGTTAACTCTAATTATTCCTACCTCTCTCCATTCACCAAATCTCACTCATATCTTAATCAATATTATACTCCCCTTTTAATTCTTGTGCCCAACTGAAAGGGGAAGAATATAGAGGATGAGAGGGAGTAGGTAAATTGAAAAGATTTGTAAGTAAACAAAGAAATAGGCAAGGGTATATCGATCAATTTTTAACAAAATTGACCGGAAACGTCATGGTGGTGCAATTTTTAAAGAAAAGTGATATTATGACTGTAATTTTCAAAAAAAATTATAAGGTTGTAATTTTCAAAAGGTGATTTTTATAAAATTGTAATCAACAATTTTTTCTAAAAAATAACAAATTTGGTTTATCAAGTTCTGACCTGAAGTAATTTGTATTTAATCAAAACGAATCAAATACCGAAATTTTAAAAGATGAGGATCAAGGATCATGAATTTAGTTCGAATTCGTTACTCGCTATTAACCACTTTATAACCATCAGCACAACCGAATCCCATTATGACCATCGCCACTCCCCGCCCTAACCCAACCATTGGACTATCTCGAGAGTTGAGGCTGACGACACACACACTTCGGGTGCTCTACTACCACCACCATGAAAACCATTAGAATGCCTACATACCACCACCCTCATTCCTATTCCCGAGCTATCCACTTGCCTCTGTGAGTTCACCTCCACCGCAACGACTGGGAAACAAATTATATAATCCACGACCAATGCTGAAAAGAGAACCTTGTGCATTGTTGGGGGACTCCAACGCTTACGCAAAAACCCGAATCAAATGACATCCCATGATCCATGAAGGGTTTGATGCCTTGTGACAAAGGAGCTAAAAAGAGGTGGTGGTGGCCGATGTGTTAGCCGATAAAGAGTTGGGATATAATTACCGCATGGTCAACTTACTTAAACTTCTAGGGTTCACTTATATAAAGGGTAATTGTTGCGAGTTAACGGAACTCGAAACAAAGAAAATGTATTATTCTTAGACGCAGTGTGTAACTTTTACCCCCACTGGAAACCCGAAGGACCAAAAGTTGCGTTGTCCTGTGAATATATATATAGATAAAAATATCAGCTACTGGAACGTTTCAGTATAGATTGCCACAATGAAAGCTCAAACTCCAGTTCGATTTTCATTATCATTCAAGACATACAAAAGATTATTTAAACCTTGATTTTCGATACCCCAAGGAAGAGTTGACAAAAGGTTGCAGTCTTCATAAACAGGAAAATGAAAAAAATCCTCCTCCTCTCAAGCGCGACAGAAACGAATACATAAAACAGTGTCCAAGTTAAATATTAATGGTCCTAAGATTTCACTTGAACAACCATAAGCCCCTAAGATTTCCCTCAGATAGCCATAAGCCGCGCTGATAACAAACCAGAAGTAACAGGAAGTCTGAGAAAGAGCCTCTATTTAGCCTGAGGGTGAGATGCAATGAAATCGACAGCCATGTTAATAGAGCTGATTTTGTCTGCCTCGCTATCTGGGATTTCAAAACGAAACTCTTCTTCAAGTGCCATGACAACCTCTACTGTATCCAAACTATCAAGTCCAAGGTCTTTCTGGAAGTGAGCATTTGGCGTAACCTGTGGACAAACAAGGGAAAAAAGATGAGCAATAATTCTGTATTAGAAAGACTATCTTAGACTACTACTCCTATTACCCCAGATAAAAGCATAAATATCAAGTGCCTTTAACAGCATCTACAACTGCAAAGAGAGTCATATCATCACATTGTCCCCTATCTATGTCCTGTTTATCAAATACCTAATTGCGTCCGTGGTGACGTAGAAATTATACGCCATTTTTTCCCATCACAAAAATACACATTTTTGGTTCTAAATTATGACGATATAAAGCGACATAAAGCAAAATGGCCAGTAAAGTGGAAGTGGTTTCTACTAAAGTGTGAATATATTTTTCATCATGTGTCTTAGTTTGGAAGGCTCTAGGCACATTGAGGCAATGGGGTCCTAAGGCGATGAGGCGCATAGCGAAAGGCGAAGGCGCGCACCTTATGGAAACAAGGTGCAATAAGTACGTGTTTATTTTAGAATTTTATGAAACAATAGTCCCTTTTTGGTTTGTAAAGAGAGCTAACATGTATTTATATGTGAATTAAGGATAAGCGGGAGAAGAGAAGGGTAAAAACTAAAAGAATTTGGGAAAAAATGAAGAATTGTGTAGTCATGCGCCTTAGTGTGCCCGCTAGTTTGGCCTTGTGCGCCTTACATACGCCTTTTGGATCCTATGTGCCTTAGGCACCCGAGGAGATTTGGCTGGCGTAGGCGCTTTTTGAACTAAGTCACAGGTCATCCGGAAACTGCCTCTCACTTGGTTGACAAATATATAATGCTCTTTATATCTAACCCCCTTTCGCTTGTTATTTTTGGGGTACTTGCAGAATTGGAATAGATGTAGTTGTTGTGTATTAGAAGATGTTTTAAGACTCGAGGCTAAGGGAAAAAGTTGAATATGGAGCACAACATAAAGTAGACCTAACCATATGAGAGTGTACGATGATTCGATAACAAAAATTGGGAAAAAATAAAGCTTGAAACTGCATCATATGTAGAGATGGGCATTTAGAAATCAAAAGGAAAGGTCACTGGATACAAACAAACACAATCATATTACCCATATAAGAATTCGTAACTACGAAATTACCACGCAGAGCTTATTAAGAGTCTAGCATATTCAAATTGCATGTCATCTTAAGGCAACTCACACGGGTTAATTACACTCAAATCAGACATGTCATCTATAATGCAGTTTTTAAGGGTCCCGTAATTGTTCTGGTCACGCTGAACCTCTGTACTATGACCTCAGGTATATTTTCTTTAGTCTGCATTTAATGAAAGCAAGCAATAAGAACCACAAAATGTTCCCCTTCTTCCCTTAGCACATCCCTTATAACCCAATCCTGGAAGAGGGATATACTTCACATCCAAGAAAAACATCAACCAACTTGGGACAATAAAAGTGCTATATAGATCATCGTCACTGGAAGCAGCCTAATATACGGTAACCCAAAAGAACAGCAAACAAGCAAAAGTACTACTGAATAAAGGGAAATCGTCCCAAGGCCCCTTATCATAAGAACCTAACAAATAGAAATTGTCACTTATGAAAATCAAGCACACTCGGTCTGTGAAATAACTACATAATGACTATAAAGCCCACAAAATTTTTCATCCAACTTCAGTAAACACGTCCTTTCTCCTGGTCGGGAAGATAATAATGGAAGAACACCCCCAATTGACAGCCATCCAGAAAATAAAAATATGGTGGAAGCAACAGGATTCCTGGAGGAGATGGGGAGTTGGTATAGAGAGAAAAACAAAGACGGGGAAAACAAAACATCGTACATGTGCTGTGCTACTAACCATTACACATCCACTGGCTTAGACGAACGAGTAAGATAATATATGTTGGGTTTGTTAGCCCTTCAATAATTCGACAAGGTAATTCATCTTTCAAAAGGAATCCACCTCTCCTTCCACAATAGGCAAAGTTCTCTCCTTCAAGTTCATGTACTACCTCAAAATGCTAAACTAAAGAATCAACAGCAAACTATACTCAGCCAATATCAATATGAAATGAAACCAGCAAAACAGCCCACGACCAACAAACGACAATATACTCCAACACAAAGGACTATCCCATCAATGTTTAGCATTTCCACGACGCCAACCACAACAATTAAATATGTTACTCCCTCTAACCATTGTCTGTGTATTATCTATGGCCATTATTAACCCCTCCTCTTTTCTCAGATTTCATTTCCCACCAATATCATTGAACTCCTTGATGCTTATGTCTAATTATTGATAAATGGTTAGGGGGAAGTACTATACTCAACCTACATCAATTAAGTAACGTAACCAACAAAACTGGCCAAAACCAACAAACGACAATATACTCCATCTCAAAGGACCATCCCATTAGTGATTAGCAGTTCCGCGATACCAATTGCAACAATTATCTTTAACCATCCTTCAGAGGCGGTTCTAGAATTTGATGGAAGGGGGTGCGTAAAAAATTTTAACAATAAAAATATAGTTATATGAAAAATAATATTGTTTAGTTGGACAAAATGTATGATATATAACATTAAATAAAAATTGTTCAATACAAGGATAGAACYCATGACCTCTAACTAAGAAATAGTCTTAATAAYCACTAGACCCACATAACTTATGTGCTACTTTACTAAAGAATATTGTACTTATTTTTCGGGAAAGGGTACAGATGAACCCCCTGCACCCCCACCAGAACCGCCACTGCCATCCTTTGTGTGTTTTATGTGGCCATTACGATTTCTAACCCCACATCTTTTCTCAGACTTCATTTCCCACAAATATTATCAAACTCCTTAATTCTTACGCGTAATACAGAGGACTTCCTCCATCTCAATCCTTTGTTTACATTTGACTAAATACCCATTCAGAAGGGAATGTAGGATCGTTGAAAATTGTTAGCGGGAGTACTGATCTAGATGACGTCAAATACCAAATTAATCCAATTCAACCAATGGTTCACAAAAACAAATATCACAGTTTGATTTAATTGGCTCAAATCATCAAACCTATAACATAAATGCCACAATCACTTACTCTTTCCGTCTCAATCATTTGTTTACCTTTATATTCATGGGCACGGTTATTTTAGTCAAAAGTAAACAATTAATCATATAATCGGGACGGAGGAAGTATACAACAACACATTGACTTAAAGTTACTAAAACTAACAACATAGAAAGACCGTTTCCAAATGACCCAAGATGAAAACTGCGACGAAACAATCGAAACAGAAAAGGGATAAAATGAAGGACCTTAGAAGGATCGGTTTTCTGGAAGTTTTTGACAACAGAAATCACACGATCAGTGACCTCGGATTTGTCGAGAAAGGAACCTCGTATTTCCTCGGAAGTCGACAGATGTCGGTTGAGTACGAGGTTATTGACGGCGGACGAAAGTGAGAAAGATGAGTTAGGGTTTCGGGATACTGGGATCCGCACGTGTTTCAGGATTGCGCTCCTTATCGCCGCGGCCGCCATTGTTGTTGTTGTTGGAGGTTTTAGATGTTTGGAGTTGTTTTGTGGCTACAGATGCTCAATGCTCGGCTTCTTGTAAATGTCCACGCTCTTCCTAACAAAATGGATCAAGTCGTTATCAAACAACATTTTATTGCGGATCTGGTAAACGGGTCATTCAGAATGTTTAGTTAGAGTTGGATTAGGTTAGGTTGTTTTATGATTAGGGTTTGGGATAATCAGGTGGTGGAAGATTTCGGATGAGTTAAGTTAGTCCAATTTAGGCATAAAAATTTATACTTATTATTAAAACTAGTTTAGATCTCGCGCTATAAATATGTGGTATTTTTAAAGTTTTTATTTTTATATTACTTACTCATACTAAATTAATACCTCGTTAATTTTTCATATTTTACATTATATTTTAATATGAAGAAAAAAAAATTGAACTATAAAATAATAATGGTAATCTCATTAATTGTTCATTTTTCTCGTTATTGTATTTTGTTCCGAGTAAAAAAATAAAAAATAAAAAAAAATAAAAAAATAATAATCCAAGAGAATTGAGTAATGTGTT
This sequence comes from Silene noctiflora, assembly GCA_009801015.1. Classification (NCBI taxonomy): domain Eukaryota; kingdom Viridiplantae; phylum Streptophyta; class Magnoliopsida; order Caryophyllales; family Caryophyllaceae; genus Silene; species Silene noctiflora. The sequence goes on along the minus strand of VHZZ01002968.1, from coordinate 1,919 downwards.
AAAATGTATATTTTTAAACCACAATGCCAATGATCCAATTTATAAATTTTCTCAATTTTTTTGTTACGAAAGTAATCAAAACGATTTATAATTTTGTTTATAAATAGTACGAATAGTATGAGTCAAGTCATTCTCAAATAATAATATCAATAAATGATTTAATAGTTTATAGTTTTATATTATATATACTTTAATTAAAATATTATAGTTTAGTGTTTATTGAAAATTATTAAAGTTGACGAAAAGATTAATTTTAATGAAAATAATTATATAATGAAATACATTATAATTATTAATTTCCTTATTCAGTGTATTCAATTAAATTATTAATAGATTCCTTATTTAAGAAGATGTTTTTTTGAGGAAAAATTTGTGAGTTGACCTATCTTTGTAGTATATAGGGATTATTGATACGAATTAGACTAGTTTTATACTTTTCTTCATTTTATTTGTTGTTTGAATAAAAGGAAATCTTTGTAAATTGTTAGAGTTTTTTAGTTGTTCTGTGGATAGAAATAGTCGACATTAGGCTACTCTTAGAATTATCTATATTGTCTCGATTTACGAGCTAACAAAAAAGATTAACCAACATATGTGTGAGATCGGGTATACGTGAGTATGTTTGAAGGTGGGTTAGGGTTAGATTTGCTCGTTTCAAGATTATTGTTTGGGCGAATGTTAGGATACTAGAGTCCTTATATAAGACAATCGAGTAATAATTAGGCTATTTTATTTGCGTATGATATTGATTGTTACAGTAATAATGTTGTTCCGTACTGTTTTAAATTAAGTTTATCGATAAAAGTATAGTCGTCCAAGTGCCATTATGGCTATTAAAATCCATTCATCTCACAAGTAAGAGGTTAACTAGCACGATAAGAAGTTTCTTAAATTAATTCATTAAGAGCATGTACATTGAAGGGTATGTTAACATCCTCTTATTTCTTCTTTCTCCTTTTATCTTTTTGACACGTCACCTTCTCTTTCATCCAACTCATTTTCCACTATCTCTATCCTCCTTCTCCTCTTCTTCTATTTTTATAAGAGAGTGAGGAAAGTGGGCACAAGGACATATGTTATACTTCCTCTAAGAGCACCCACATTGAAGAGTATGGTGTGTCCTCTTAGCACCTTTTTTCTTCTAAGAGGATGTCCTCTTCAATGTGGGATCAAAATTGGACATCCTCTTTGAAGGAGGAAGAGGAAGACTTCCTCTATTTTTAGAGAAAGTACAACCTTGGCCCAAGTGCCCAATTTCCTATGAAACTAGTTTGATACTCGTGCATTGCAACGGGGTAATTAACTTAGTTGTAATGCTACATTTTATGTCTAATTATTTGTTTACATATGAAAATATGTGGAGCTTACATGAAAATAGTTGTGTAAGTAAACATACGAAAAGTAGAGATATCCCATTTTCTTAATATTTGTGCAAAAAGTAAATGTAAACAATTTAATGAAAGGGAGAAAGTAATAAATAACACAAAATTTATACTCAAATGAAAACATTTTTTCGCAACGAATTCAAATATCTAAGTTTCTAAATGTTTTGCATTATACTTTTTNGTTTCTAAATGTTTTGCATTATACTTTTTGGTTAGATTGATAATAAAAAAATTCTTTTATGTAAAATACAGTTTTGATATTAAAAATATTACATATTATCTTTGTCATAATCTTGAAAGATCTTATAATATACTTTCCTAAAACTAAAAAAAGATGATGTGAACGCTCTAATATCGCTCGAAAAAAGCCTCTTCTAATAATATATATAGATTATAACACTTGGACTATATTTAATTTTGATTTTCAATTTTCAATTTAAAAAAACTTGCTCACAATGTATACATTTTAGCTTCAATAAAATGTACTAAACACTAATTGTTGGAGCCAGTGTCCTCCACAGTTAGTGTGATAAC
>VHZZ01002966.1:67799-84004 GCA_009801015.1 Silene noctiflora | reverse complement strand
TTTTACGAAAATAATATTTAAAATCATATTTGCCGTAATTAATTAATAAAATAATTTAAAATATAAATTAATTATTCTCGGGTGTTACAGAATTCAATTGCAGCATCATCCCAAGTTGCGATCTTCTTAGGATCTAAAAAATAGAACCATTGCTTAGGGATTGTATCAAGAGATGAAGGAACATCTCAGGTTTGATGCCCTTGATAGACTTTGAACTTTGGAATGTCAGTCATGTTGAAGTTAGTAGGCAATTGGGTATTCATTGTCTCAAATGTATAACTGTTTTCTCTATAGATGTCATCCTCCTTGAGGTACATGAGTTGTTCTTCCAGATAGCGAAGACGCTTTTCTGCTCCGGTAGATACAAGAATATAGTTTTTAGGAGTACCCTTTGGCTCAGGTGTTTCCTTAGGTGTTTTTGGGGGTAAAAGTCCTTCTGATGGAGGAAGTCGGGTTTCTACTCCGACAATACGACTTTCGATGGTTTTTAAGCGAGCATAAGCAACATCCTGGCAGTTTGGAGACGAAGAAAGGCAGCCAAGATTTCCTTCATACCATGATTGGGACCATGATTGGGATCGTGTTGACCATTGACACTTCCGCGATTTTCACCCTCTCTAGACATCTTGATTTGAGCTAGAAATCAATGGCGAATCAAGCTCTGACCGAAACATACTTACCCAGACTCAAAACAAAAGACGACTCAAAAGAAGACTGACTCGTGTCGTGTAAGTGATGATTTTAAAGAGAAGGACTTTGAAAGGTGATGCCTATTGATCATTGTGTGTGATAATAGGTGTGCTGACTCGATTTATTCTTGGAGACTCAAAAGGAAAAGACTTCGACTTGGCTTAGTTCAGTATTTAAGCCATTTAAAAGATTTATATTTTAAAGCTTCTTCATAAGATTTTTTTTTTTTTGAAAATTTCGTCATGGTTTTGTTTATGAAAAAGGTGATAACATACAAGGCATAAGCATATATACAGGCATTATAATGGTATGTTGATTGCTTTTAAGATGGTTTTGATTTAGAAGGGTGGGTTGCCACACCAAGCTATCAAACCCTGGTCCGTGGAGAGGTCCGCGCCAAACATGAGTATATATGGCCGATTCCTAATTCCATTTCCTCGAGTAATGAAGCGCTTGATACAAATATGAGTAAGAATCTTGGTGTGTTTGACGTCAATCGCTATCCATGTACTAGGGACAAATAAGAATTTTGCACCATCGAGTGGGGACAATTGGTCGAATTGGTTCGGATAAGAGTCTAGGAAGGCTAATTAAAACGACCTAAGAAGGTCGAGTAATGAAAATTAATAACTGTCTCATATAAACTATCCCTAACCTTGTTCAAGCTTCAGCCCTGGTAACATTAGACTTAGTCTAAGTGTATCATCCCTAGCGGAGTCGCCAAACTGTGGACATGGGCCACCCGCGCCGCGTGCACCCGCGCGTTTTTCAGAAGTTTGAGGCAGCAGTATCTCTCCCAGGGAACTTTGTGTTGACAAATCATGTCATGGGCCGTTACCGATTTGAAAGGCATTGAAACCGCTGAATGGTTTGAACAAGCCTGCATTTGTGGAGTCGCCACCAATTTTTATGGATAATTGGATCCGTTCGAATAATTCTTGTCATGTCAAGACACAAAGTAACATGAACACTAAGAAAGTCGTTGCCCTTAGCATTCTATGTCTAGAATGTGTCTCCCAATGCCAATGAACACTGATGTTCACAGATATCTGAGTAAGGGGGGAGGGTACGTATTAGGAAGCTCTTATTAGAACACCTAATCCCGCCCGCCTCGATAGCGGCCTCTACTAATGATCAGGGAATGTCATTTGTACTTGATTTGTTATTAATTTATATGCATGCAATGCAACAAACAATGTTTTAATCCTAACATGAGAATTAGACTAAGTCGGTTGACACATAATTTAACATCCAATTAGGTCAAAGTGGAGATTTATATTTATTTACACGTAAAAAAGGATAAACAAATGAAAGAAATAAATTACAAGAGATGAACAATGAATCTACGTCACAAACACGTTCGAAAGAGTTTTAGAAATTAAAAGAAGGAAAACGCAAGGATATTACTGATAATAGTCAATTATAAACTAATTAGAAAGGCTACGTCAAAAAGAGATGAAATCAGAGACAGAAACCAGCCCAGAACAGGCGCAACAACAATTGCGTTGGTCTCTGATTGTGAAAGTCAAACTCGCGGGTTGTTAATATTTGTTGGTTAATTTAGACAGATTATTAGTATATGACTCACAAAAAGTGTTTTAGCCAGATTATACATGCTAAATAATGTCGTAAAAGATAATAAAAGAAAGACGAAGGAGCAGATACTGGAGGACGTAGAAGAAAAGTAAGAACAGACAAGGAACCTCTGAAATAGGTGCATCAGGTGCTGCGACTAATCCAGATGGTGCATTGGTTCCTGCGTTTCTTCTTGACTGTATTTCTCTGCTGACTTGTCAAAAAGGTTTAAAAAAACGAAGATCATAAAAGATGATTTAGACGTATATGTGATAAAGACTCTTGCATTACATAAAAATACAGAAAATAAAATACAAGGTGGGAATACACCCTCAGACTTACACGTTTACGAAACGTGATTGACTAATTCGACATTAGTGATTGCTCGACTCGATGTAAATGAATTTGCCCTTGAAAAAAGATTGAGTAACAAGTTTGATTTAAAATTGATTAGGTGAAGTTTTCAAGTTGGTCGGTCTATGCAAACGAGACTGGTACCCAGAAGGATTTGGGCTTACGTGGTCGAGTAGATCAAGCACGTAGTCGTCAATAGCAAAAGATCGTGGTCTTAGAATGAAAAGAGAGAAGAGAAAGGTGGACACTCGCGTGAAAAATATGTGAGGCGAAGGCCTGTATTTATACTAGTCACGAGGTGGGAGTTTGAAAGGATTAAAACACGGAAGGAAACCGGAAAGATCTAACACTGCTGGAAACAGGCTCAGGAATAGGCGCAACAGGTTGTGCGTCCTCTCCAGGAGTAGTTTCTCCTCAGCAGCGAAGTTTTACACGTTTTTCAGAGTTTGGGAAGGATTTTATTTCACTATTCCGTCAAAATAAGATATTTTCTGAGATCTTACAAAAATTTAGATATTATTTAGGATTCCTAGAAATATCCTAACTCAGATTTGAGACGGTTTTTAGAAAATGAAGATGGTTTCTGAAAATGAAGACGGTTTTTGACCCGGACTCCAAATGCACTCTAATTACTGTCAAAACGACCGTATCGGCACATAGATGACAACAGAGGGGTTGACATGACTGTTTGAGCAATCACCTATTAACGAATTAATGAAATGTCATAATATCGCTTCGTATATTGAACATTCGGCCCAATCATCACTGGGTGGTTGGCGAAGGGTGCAGAAACGAGGTATGTACACTAGTGTAAGAAACAGTGCCCTAATCGTGTCACCATAGTAGTGATGTCCTACATCGGGTTTAGGGAGTTAATCGATTTTTTACGTTATGTTGTGACTTAGCCGTGACCTAGGTTTGGGAATCGAGTGATTTGTTATTTCCGTAATGTCATAGATTGTTGTTAATTACGAATACATTCTGATTTAGGTGGTGAATTTTAAAGGAGCAGTTCTAATGTCCTCTTGTTTCTATTTTGCGGATTTGCTACAGGTAGGGACACCCTACTCATCCTTATTATTGTATAAGATTCATGTCATAGTTGAGATGCTAAAACTAGGGCCGAGCAAAATCGGGTATCCGAATCCGAACCGGTTTTGCAAACCGGTTCGGATACCCGGTTTTAAAAATCATGTTTTTGCGGAACCGGATCTGAACCATATTAATTCGGATTTCCGTTTTTTTTTTTTTCTCAAACCGGATCCGAAAACTGGTTTACCCGATCCGATTTTCAGACCCGCTTTCAGAAACAAGATTCTTCATTTGTCCATGGCGAAATCAGTTTGTACTGCCAATAAGCATATGTCAAACGATGTTCCTGCTAATAATTGAAAACCACCAACATTGAATGAAATAAATGATGAAAAAATGACTAAAACGAAATCATTGAACGGCGAAATAATTGAACACAGACATAATTTAACTAAAAACGAAAAAAGGAAAAATAAATAAATAATAAAAGGATGTAAAGAAATAATATAAATCAATAAGATGTATAAAGGGTAAATATACAAACTTTACTTTGATGAAAGCTTGAAAATCTGATGAATAAATGACAAAAGGGATTAGATCTGGAGTTTGGTATACGAATGAAAGAGAGAGGCAGGATGACTGGGTGTAGAGCTTTAGAGGAATAGGGTTTTGAGAAGAAAAAAAAAGGACGTTTTGTGGCTTGGTTCGCTTGTTTAAGAAATAGAAAATGGCATTTTACTTAATTCGGTTAAAACACCGGTCTCCGGTTTAGACTTTTTGTGAACCGAATCCGCTCCGCTTTTATAGTTAAAAATTCGGTTTCGGTACTTGAACGGAAAAAAAACCCGATTTTTCGGGCTCCATTATTCGGATTTCGGTTCGGTTTCGGTGTAAAAATGCGTTTCAGATTTTTTTTTGCTCGGCCCTACTTGTGTATGTCGTAATAGAATGATTCGTATGGTGAGATTTACTGATTGTCTAATGAGGTTGTTAATAGACATGGTGTATGTTGTCTCTAGACAGTAGACATGGTGTATATTGTCAATAGACATGGTGTATGTTGTCGATAGACAGGTTGGAATATGGTCGAATGACAAGAGGTATGTTGATCGATTGACATGATGTACAATGTCGATCGACAGTCTGGCATTTGCGTGATAATTTGATTATTGTTGAGCTTAATTATTATGCATTGTTTATGATTATATCGTATGCTTGTGAATATAATGTTATTGCTATTATATTTGAGGCGCGGTGACCAGGGAGATGCGCCAGTGTGTGGTGTTATGAGGCACGGTGACCAGGGAGTTGTGCCATGGCGTGAGTTGTGTGGTGATGATACGGTACGTTGACTAGGGAGTTGTACCATTTGGTATGAGCACGGTGACCAGGGAGTTATGCCATACTTGCTAACAGAGGGGTGATGGTTGGCTCTTATATGACGGGAGACCGGTCACCCAATGATTGTGTTTGGTATTCTTTGGTTGCAGCAGTATTCATTCCATTATCAGTTTTATTAGATTCCTTATTACTATTGGTATGTTTTTTTATATCCCTACTCAACCAGTGGTTGACGTGTTTGTTTCTTATGTCAAAATTGTCACCTATCTTCGGGGTGGCCTGTGTTGATCCATTCAATAATTTTCGATTAAATGGGGAGCAGTGTATTTAGCAGGTTTGAATAAAAGCTGATGTTGTTGTTGTGCTGGGATTGGGACGAGCTTGAGGAGTCTGTCAAGAGTTATAGTCTCACGATCACTCTAGTTGATGTCAGACAATAGAATTTCACATTTGGGTCGGATTTCAATTAACTAGTCGAGTTGTATTTGGGTTCTAAACCTTGTAATATTTATGTCAAGACAGTTTCCACTAATGTTGTTTTATTTACATTAAATTACTTTATTGTTGTTACCTTTGTTATTCACTTTCTCAGAAAATCGAGATGGTAACATTTCAAGTTAATCGGGAATGTCTTGTTAAAGGCTCCTGCTTAAATGAGAGTGTTAAATTGTATATGTTTAAATTGATTATTGAGAATGAATGTGATATTTTTATATGGTAGTTATACTATTTTATTGTTAGGTTAATTAATTTGTGAGATGGATACAATTTATGCGCGGGTTGAGTTTGATTATTGAGATGGAAAGTTCGAGATTGTGGAAATTGGTTTTGACAAGGAAATCTAACGCTTAAAGATAAGCTAATGTACCATTGTTCAATTAGGCTATCAAGGTGGAGTTAATTAATTATAAATATGGGATTTAGCAAAGGTCAAGCTAAAAGTTATTGCTTAACAGGGAGTATGTCGGTGTAGAGAAGTACAATTGCATTATATGTACAAGAGAATCCGTGTGATATTTTTATATTGAGTTTGACGTCTCGGATGTATATAATGTGTTGATTTGTCGATTGCTTCGATCCAGACTCCTTGGTTGAGTAGCTTGAGACTAATACTCTAAGTGTTGGACACGGTTCTTTAAACCATTGACAATATCGATATTGAAATTGAGATGAACATTGGTTATCGGTACTGAGTTATGGGGCCTATGTGCCGAGTTATGTTTACGGTCCAGTGTGACAATGGTTACTGAGTTATAAATTGAGTTGGAATCGATATTGAGAAGGAAATATTGTTTTGCGGTCTTATCCGTCAGTTCACTCACCCCTTGTTCTTGGCTTAGGGTTGACGATGAGAATATGATACTTGGTTACTTGGACTATTATATTATGAGATGTAGTAATGAGTAAGACGGAGTAATGAGTAGAGAATTGGTTTATTATTGGGATAAGAGAGTGTATTATACAATGGAAATAGAAAGGAGTTGTTTTGAGTTACTGATTAGTTAACAGAGAGTGTTTTTATTATACTCTGTGTTTATTTTTATTTTTACGTATTTCCACGCCATGACCAAAATTATGCTGCTTATATTGAGGTATTATTTGTTACTTAGCTCCCCAGCTGACGTGTTTTCTCCCTTCGGGACTACTCGACATGGGGGTAGGTCCATTCTGCCTTCTTGTTTTACTTCAGGTGACATCCGCTGCAGTTCAAAAACATATTCGAGTCAAGAGTTTTTATTAAAGCCTTTGTAAAAGTGTTTTTTCTGATTTGTATTATTTTATTTTAAAAATGATTTGTATCGAGAGACTTTGTAATTGATTATAATATCCCTGTATTTTGGCCAGTGTTATATGTAAAAGTTAGTTTTAATTTAGCCGAAAATCAGGGGTGCTATAATTGGTATCAGAGCGGGTTCTTTCTTGGTTAGGTGTTGAGATCGTCACATCTTAGCACCGCTCGTTTTCACTTTTGAAACTTTTCTTAAGTTTTGAGCTATTCGTTTTGAAAATTTTACGTTCGAGGACGAACTTTATTTCTAAGGTGGGTAGAGTGCAATAACCACTCAAATTTTAAATTAGTGTTTTTGATTTCTAAACTCGAACTTCGGGACGAAGTTCCTTTTAAAAAGGGAAGATTGTTTTTATGTCATCGCATTACTTTTCTCATTATTGAAAGAAAAAAAAATATTTGATATTTTAAATCATTATATTGTTTTTTTTAAGTCAAAATTTGTGTCGGACTTGGTTTTCGAGCATGAAGTATTCGTAGTCCATTAACGCCTAGTACTCCAATACAATTATAAAGTCAAAGTATAAACTTTCCTTAGTCTACCCACAATCCACATAAACCCTTGTATAAATTGTTATTTTCCTGTCAATTTCTTATATCTTGCGGCAGCCTATTCATCCCACCTCCAATTACATTGGTTTCCTTAATATCCCATTATCTCTATTGGATCATACGTGTCTACCATTATCTACCCAAGTGAGTCTATGTCATCGTTGTGTCTTAGCTTCTAGTTTGTTGATCAGTCACGGTTTCTACCTTCGTTCTGAGTCTGGTCTTTGTTTCCCTTTATCAAAGTTAACACGATTCTACTGATTCTATTATAATTATTATTTTTTTTGACGGCAGTAAAGAAAAGCGTTACATCTTCCAAGCCTCCTGCGCGAGGCCATGACCTACTCTATTATATGACCTCTTAATAAAACTAAACGACAAACAGTGAAAAAGACTAGCTGCTAAACGAATATCATCCAACACTCCTTTGATGAGGTGATGTTCCATTTCTACCCCCAAGATCTGGTTAAGCACCTGTAAACAGTATGAAGATATTTTCAAATGTAATATCCCATGTTTATTCGCCCAATCCATTGTCATCCTAATACCAATTGCTTCCGCTTGAATTGGAGCTTCGGCCCTGACCTGAACTCCATATGAAGCCCTGGTATTCCCTCCACCATCCACCACCACCCAACCAACCGCAGCATCATTTGTCCTTTTCCAGGCATCATCAACCTGAATATAAAGCATGTCACATAGAGTCTGGCCACCTATCAATGGGACAGACCGACCATGCCTCAACTATTTCCCGAGCTCATCTTCCTCGCTGGCTTCCTGTTGTCAGTATAGTTCTTTGGATCCTTTCCGATCCATAACAGCCAAAACCAGACTTGTTTTTTGGTTCCACATGTTAAAGAACATATGAGGATGAAAATCTACACCTTTAAACAAAATCCTATTTCTAAGCACCCAAAGACACCATATAGTAGCTAAAAATTTAACAATCCTAGTATCAGCTTCACCCAATTTAACCAAGTAGTAGATCTAGTTAATGATCCAATCACGTACCTGAATGTCCGTATTTATCACAGGTTTTAAAGCCATCTCCGAGGAGCTCCAAATCCTTTGAACTAAGTGGCAATCCCGAAAAAGATGTTCCAAAGTTTCACTCCCCGGGATATCATTACCACAAAACCTGCAGGATGTTTCCACTTGAATCTTTCGTTTCAAGAAATTATAACCCACTAGAAGGGTATTGGTGATGATCCTCCAGATTAAAACCCTCCACATTTGCGGCCCTGGGAGGTTCCATAATTTCTTCTTACAAAACCGTTTCGTTCTATCATCCACCCGTGACAAATCTTTTCTTGTACCCTTCCGCACCATAAATTGCTCCAAGGCAATCCCATATCCACTCTTAATCGTATAAGCCCTAGACGAGTGGAGTGCCCAATAGACTGTATCACGCATCCTTGAGCGACACCAAGGCATAGCAACGACTCTCTCAGCATCCTCCATTGAGAAAGTAGAGAAGACCTTCTCACTATCCCAAGAACCAGGGCTCAGCGCAAGATCCTTAATACACATGTCCCCCATCCTAACATTATCCAAAGAAAGGGCAGCCGCATTTGGTTCCGATATCTGATCATTAACCCAAGGATGTTCCCAAACATTTAGAGAGGAATCCTAACCTGGTTTCCAAGCTAGTAGAGGCGCAATAAGATCAAAACCATACAGAATACTCCGTGCACCCCATGAAAGGTTACATCGCTTAACATGATTTAAACCACCAAAACACCCTCTGTCCCCAAAGAGTTTTGACCGGAATACGCGGCAAAAGAGAGAATCCTGCCCTGACACTAATCTCCATGCATATTTAGCAAGTAGAGCCTTATTAAGGCATTCTATATTACGGATACCAAGACCTCCAGCACTTTTAGGAAGACTAAGGAAGTTTTTACTACACCAGTGCACAGGTTTCCCAGATCTACATCCAGCCCACAAAAAATGTGACAACAACGAATTTAACTTGTTGGCCACACTTATCGGTAATCGAAATAGCGATAGAAAATAATTATAAATATTGGATAGGACAGACGAGATTAAGGTAAGACGTCCAGGTGGCGATAGAAAAATACCATTCCACGACGCAATACGTCTAGTGACATTATCAATCATCCCCGTAAATAAATTTTTCTTCGAGTCTTGCAAGTCAGCGGGTAAACCGAGATACTTCCCAAAACCCTTATTATTCTTAATATTAAGAGTTTGAAGACACTGCATTGCTTTAGTAAGTGTTGTACTTGGGCTAAAGATAATGCCTGACTTGGCTTCATTTATTTTCTGACCTGATATCTGACAAAACATATCAAGCACTTCCTTAAGCTGTTCAACCGATATCCCATTATCATGCAGGAAGAAAACCGCATCATCCGCAAAAAATAAATGTGCCATAGGTTGAACTCCTTTACAGAGTGTAATACCCTTAAAATCCCCCTTTGATTGCGCAAATGAGATCCTACTTGACAAGACCTCCATGCAGAGAATAAAGAGAAAATGGGATAAAGGGTCTCTTTCACAAAGACCTCGTTTAAGTTGAAATTGCTCCATTGGAGCCCCATTGACCAGGACCTCATAGGAGACCATTGACACACAGTTCATGATAAGGGTTACCAATCTACTCGAGAAACTTCTCCGTATAAACACCTCCTTAAGAAACTCTCACCTAACCCTATCGTAAGCTTTACTCATATCAGCCTTAAAAGCAAAGCGTCCATGTTTACCTACTTTGTGTGAATTGATATTGTGGAGAGCTTCGTGAGCCATCAAGATATTGTCACTAATCAATCTACTTGGGACGAAAGTGTTTTGGAAGTCACTTAGCAGGTAGCCCATAACCTTTGTCAACCGATTAGCAATACACTTCGTAACAATCCGCATAAACACATTACATAGACTAATAGGCCTATAATTAGTAACCATTTCAGGATTTTCACACTTGGATATAAGAGAGATGAAAGTCCGATTCATCTCTTTCAAAATAGCGCTTGAGTTTAAGATTGATAAGACCATTGTAGTAACATCCTTTTTTTACAGTATGCCAACATTTTTGAAAAAAGATAGCAGGTAACCCATCAGGTCCCGGAGCCTTTAAGAGGCCCATCTGAAACACCGCCCTGCGAACCTCTTTGGCAGTGAAAGGTTTTCATAACATATCAACGTCATCCTCTTTTAGCCTATTAAAATCTCCCTGGAATAAGTCCTCAAGTTTCTCCGTTGGATATTCCCCATTCAGTAACGGTTCCTCTTTATACAGATCCTCAAAATATGTCCGAAAAACCTTGTTTGTCTCCTCTTGCTCATATACCCAATTACCATCCTTTGTATTTATTCCATATATAAAGTTCCTTCCCGCCCGACCTTTAACCCAGTTAAATAAATACTTTGTACACGTATCTTCATCGACCGTCCATCATAGCTTTGCTCGTTGCTCCCAATACCTACCTGCAGCAATAGCAAATTCTCTCACCTCCTCACTCACTTTTACTACTTCTGCATCATGTCCCTCAGACAAAAACAGCTCCATGCCTTCCTCCAGTCTCTCATCGAATTCATCCCACTTCCTTTTCCATTGCGCACGCTTATCAAGACTCCACTTCCTTACCTTTTCCCTTACATTTGATAACTTTCTCGCCACCCGAAACGCTGGTGACCCCATCACCACAATCTGCCATGATGCCTTAACCTGTTCAAGGCAATCAACATGATCCAACACCCAGGAGTCCATCATATAAGGCCGTTTGATAGTATTTTTTGTCTTGTGCAAGTCCAATTCAATAGGTTCATGATCCGATATTTTAACTGGGTAATGTTTTAACCCAGTATCCGGAAACAAATTATACCAGTCCTTTGAACCCATAACCTTATCTAGACGTTCGTAAACCCGTTTGTTCCCCTTTCGGTTATTACACCAAGTGAAACGTGGACCTTTGAACGGTATCTCTACTAATTCATTATCAATCTTACAACTTGAAAAGAAATGCGCACCATATAAAGTGGTTGAATTTGAGCTCCATTTATCATTCTCATACTCAACTTGATTGAAATCTCCCACAATCAAGAATGGATAACTCAAGTTATTTATACAAACTTCCAAATCCTTAAAAACAGACGTTCGTAAATTATATTGCGGCGCACCATAAAACAGAACCAAGTACCATAATAACCCATTATATTTCTCAACAAGCAAAATAGTGAAATTCTTACATGACATGACATGACTCATTTTTGCCTCTTTTCTCCATCCAACCCAAAGGCCACCCTCGGATCCAACAACATTCGTACCCGCAGAAAACACAAAACCAAAAGACCGAAAAAGAGGATTAATATCCGCCACCTTACATTTTGTTTCAATGAGAAAAACGAAATCATAAAATGAACTTCCTAATAACGCTCTAAGTTTAGGAATTGTAGGGGAGAGCGTGTTATTAAGCCCCCTACAATTCCACGTCAGACCCCTCATGGCGATCGAGGAGGTTGTGATAGCCCAACCTCCGCAAAGCCTTCATTGTCCTCTTCCTTAAGAAATGGAGAACTATTGCTGGATTCCTCACACTCAGCGTCCAAGTTCTCCATAGAAAGCCTAAAACCACAAGTCACTTCCTTTCCCATCTCTGCTCGTTTCTCCTTTCCCACACACAGACGCTTAGCCAGCTGAAAGAGGTGTCCCTTTGCTTGATCCACAGAAGAAAGAGTGTGCTTTAGAACCAGCCCAACATGCACTTGAGAGCAACATTTCCTTTTTATTGCATTCACAATAGCTTCCTTGTTTGTTTCAAACAATTCTGATCTATGGTACAGATCAACAAGTCCCATAAAACAATCAAAAACAGACCCCTTATGCTTTTTACCATCGTCCATATCAACAAACATCTTGGATTTTGACCCAGAATCAGGCACATCAAACAAAGTTACCCCTTTACCTTGATAGCCTAGACCTTGTCTTCCCTCAACCATCCCCCCAGCAACAATGACACTGATCACATCTTCCAAGGATGGAATCTTTGAGGACTCAGCTTCAATCTCTTTACCCTTCCTTGAGATACATGTTGATGCCAGCTGCACAGGCACAGTACTACCCCCCCCCCCCCCCCCCCAAGAAACAACAACAACAGTACTTGTACCCTCAATTATGCCCTCCACACTTAACTGCAACTCAGTGTTTACTTCCATAGAATCAGCAGAGGTAGAGATCAGGTCAATGGCAGAGCTATGATGATATACTGAAGATCCAAGAGATCCATAATTCACCTCATCTTGATCAACCATCCACTCAAAATAATATTCAGGGTAAGGAGGGACAACTGCAGGGTTGCCCTCACTTTCATCATCACTAATAACTATTACATCAGGTGTCCTATCATGATCCATAACAGCTCCAATATCAGCAACATCATCTTGCTGAGGAGTATCACCTTCAAGATAATGAAAAAGCACAAGTAATCCATAAGGTGGGGGATCAAAAGTTTGATTATATCCACGGTGGTCATCATCCATCCTTGCCCAATCAGCATCACTTTCTACCCTATTAAGAATGGCCTCTTGATACGTAAATCCCTATCTAAAAAACCCCTTGCATTAGTAAAACCAGCAGCAAAAGCATATGGGTCCTCAGCCTGAATTAGAGGAGGAACACCCACATTCTCAACAGTCACCATATTTCCAGGAGCAGCTTCATCATTCTGAAAGTCTTCTGCAACACTATGATATTCCTCAGAGTTTTGTAAAGTCCCCTGTAGATTGTTACCATGTTGTAATGGGTTCAAATTAAGGTTGAGATCCCCCCCAACCATCTCCCAAGCCCATTACCAGTAGCACCTGCTTCAGTCCCTTGATAAGTGTTGCTCCCTTCACCCACAACTCCTTAAAAATTATGTTGACTTGCCCTTACCTCTTCCTGTCCCATATCATTGTTTTGCACATTATTTTGAATTCCCAAACCTACTCCATCTCCATTCCTAGCAAACACATTATTTGTTCCAGCCTCAGTCATAACAGCATCACCTTGAGTACCTATACCCCCTGATCCCCATTAAAAACTCCAAAAGGTTGTCCCACATGAAAAAGACAGGTCCTGCAAAAGGTTGATCAGTGACAACAAACCTCATTCCTGGCTGAACACGCCCACCAGGAGTTGTCCCCAACCCAAAATCCACCAGTCTTTCTTCCTCCTCCCCTTGAACCACTCTCTGAACCCTACCAGGAATCAATCTAACACGTGAAGAAGTAAACTTAGTAGTTGAGGGTGTGGCCCTCAGGTCCATGTTGAACATAGTATGATTGCTATGTGCTTGAAAAATAACAAAACCTTTTTCAGCGGCCCTATCCAACATACCATTGATATTAGACATAATTGTCATAAGACTTTGCCTGCATTGCGTTCCAGTGTGACCAACCTTTCCACACTTAACACAATATTTGAAGATTTCCTCATATCTAAACTGGATCCAGAGTAAGTAACCCTCATCCATTGATAAAAAGAAAATCGGCATAAGGGGTTCATTCAGTTTAAGACACACTTTAAGTCTCCAGTAATCATTTTGAGGTAAAATTTCAAACGGTTCAACTTGATAATGATGGCTCAGTAACTTACCTGCCACCCTTGCTACATGCATTGATAGATACTCGAAAGGGAGCCCACAAACCCTCACCTTTACTTCAGCATACGGAAATCTGATAGTTCTTGGAACAGTATCTGGGTACCATTTCGCAAACACCATTGAAGCTCCATCCACAGTAGCTGTACTCCTCCTTAGTAGACCTTCATAATCCTTCATATGCTCACAATATAAGACATATATATCCCCCATTCTGAAAACCCTAACCCGTCCACGTGTACTCCATTTATCCCTAATCACCTCGTTAACCTTAGTAGCCTCAAACATGCAATAATCAACAAGGAAGCCCAGTAAGCAGTTGCCCGAGAATTCCCTAGATTGACTAAGTTGTGCTTGATCGATGTTAATAACCCCTCCCGCACGAGGAAACCTCCATTGATTGACATGCAAAGGATCATAGGGTCAAAATCAGCATTTTCATATGGCTGATGAAAAGGTTTAAGATTGTAGAAATTATTGTGGACATCCTCCTGAACCCCAGCAGCATTTTCCCCCATAAAACGTCCAAACTGTGCCTCAAATTCCATTCTCTCTGATCCAAACGAACTCTTTTCCACAAAGGATTTAGCTTTTTTTGTAGGGTTATAAGGATAAGAATAAGAAAAAGAACGATTTTGGAATGGAACACCTTTTATTTGATCCTGCTTTTATAGCAAAGGAAACCCTAACAGTCACGCGAGAAATATGAAACGATTTCTCAATGCCCAATCCAGTAAACTGCAACAGTCCACCAGCTTGGGGAGAAGAGCTCGAAAACTTCAAAAACCGTAAAAACCCAATTAAAAAGCAGCACCAGCAATGATTAAAAGAAGGTGAATCAAGTAATAGGTAACCTAGTAAGCTTTTTGCAGAAAAGGAATCTAGGTTTTAGCAAGCCAATAAAAGAAATAAGATTGAAAGGATGATTGGGTGATTAACTGTTAAATTTATATGGAAGAAAGGAATGTTCAGAAAAAAGCTCTCAGAAAACGAGATAAAAAGCTCTCTCTAAAAGTAGAGAGAGAGAGAAAAATTTTGCTACGGAAAGACAAAGTAGTAATCATCGAATGTGATATTATTTATATAGTAGTTATACTATTTTATTTTTAAGATAATTAATTTGTGAGATGGGTACAATTTATGCGTGGGTTGAGTTTGATTATTGAGATGGAAAGTTCAAGATTGTCGAAATTGGTTTTGACAAGAAAATCTAACGCTTAAAGATAAGCTAATGTACCATTGTTCAATTAGGCTATCGAGGTGGAGTTAATTAATTATAACAATGGGATTTAGCAAAGGTCAAGCTAAAAGCTATTGCTTAACAGGGAGTGTGACACCCCCGTATTTCTATGGAAGATAAACATAAACTTTGAAGCGGAAAAAGCGATGTTTTAAAAAAACTTTGATATAGAAAACCGCGGAGTCACTCAAACATAAGAACCAAAACTTAGATTAAGAAAAGCTTTTATACAAATGTCAACATAAGTGAAAGCAAGGGATCCTGATCCCTTGATAATACACAAATACGGTACTAAGGATTACTAAAAACTACAACGTAATATCAATCGTTGTATGAGAAACACTCGCTAGCTTACTCGTCGTAATCCTCAAATAATCACCAACCTGCAACCTGTTCATTCATTTAAAATGATTGTCACAGTCAGTGGAGAGTAACTCAGGGTTCTCCCAGCCATATTACATCAAAACACAAATAGGCAAGAACATATTAGATCATATGAAACATAATCAATAGACATAAGCACTACGACATAAGAATAGTATTCAAAACATGTGAAGTCAACCTGAACAATGGCATATGGACATCCATATGAGACAAGCCAACCAAACCATTATAAAGGATAACACAACCACAAGTCAATACAAACACTATGTGACATGGATAAACAAGAGGCCAATAACATGATACATGTGAATGAAAACCGTAGCCATTTCTTTGGAAATCTTTTAGCAAACATTGCACGGGACGTGGCTATTAACGTCACAAGCGTACTTATGGCTTGCATCTCACCCTAAGAACGGATAGGAGCATCAATCCCGGCGAGCATATCGCAACTACAAGGCTTTCATCTCACCTCTAGTGTACGATAGAACCAAGACTCTCACATCCAATTAACATAAGCAATTCAAGTTAATAAGCAATAACCAAACACAAGAGCAGGATCAAATGAGAATTCGCATGAGCAATCATTCAAGTCACATACCACATCCTTACTACTCTAGACTCAAATTCCTCTTAGTAGGACTAACGGTCC
>VHZZ01002965.1:73610-85943 GCA_009801015.1 Silene noctiflora | reverse complement strand
CCTTCAATCTTTCAGTTATAAATGAAATTCTTGTTTCCGTATTGTTTTCTTGCCTCTTTATTTATTATTGCAGGTATGAAATTTTATGGTTTACAGCATGCTCTCACCATTCCCATTCCTCTCATGTGTAAACCTGGTATCGTTAAAATCACCCAAGGCCAGCCACGACCGGTTGTGAGAAGCAGCAAAGGACTCAAGACAACTCCATAACTCTTTTTTTCTAGTCAAAACAGGGCTAGCGTATATAGCTGTGAAGTACCAAGGCTACTTCTCCTACCCTCGATATCTCGATTGTGATGTGTTGAGGGTGATGGATAATAGGAACCACCTTCACGTCTCCGGGACGCCAGAACAGCCAAATCCCTTCGCTAAAACCATCTATTTCTACCCTAGTACTACCTCCGAAATTAATCATGTTGCATACCCGTTGTGCAATTTCACCACTTATATATGTGTATTTCCACAAGAGCCAAAACCTGAGGCTTATCCACTCTGATCAATTCCTTCAACATTGACATGAACGGTGCACTACCTACTCCCTGAACATTCCAAGTCTTTAGACTAAGAGTCGGTCTCTGATTGAAATGATTTAGGTAACGATCCATAAAAACAGCTGGAAGGTGTAGTAACGAGGACATAAATGCCTCAGATAATTAGTCGAGAATTCTCAACTCCCCAGGAGGAATTTCCACCTCCATGAATAGGCCAGGACCAGAGCTTTCGGAGGCAACACCGATTCTATTTCCATCACCATTTTATTTTTGTAAATGTTTTTGATATTAAATTTAAATTTAAATAATTAAAGGTAAGATTTGACTTTGACTATAACTTATTCTTACTCACACTCGTCTTCTCATCAATATCTCTCAGTCTTTTGACATCTCATTTCTCATTTATAGGTACCCGACACATTTAGGCGTGTCTGCGTGTGTCCAACGAGTGTCGTGTCGGACACAAGACGACTGGTTATGAGGAGTATCCGTGCTACCTAGCTCTTTATCGATCATTAGGTCTGTAATGTAAGCATGGAATGGTTAAGGCATTTTAGGTAAATTACAAGGTCTCATCCGTCCGTGATTCGTGAATATATTTCACTCTCGCTAACCCGTTTGTACATGGGCTAAAAGTTCAACATGAGCCCCAATTATCTTGACTAGTCTCGCATTTGATCACTCTAATATTGATGATATTATGGTAAAAACCTACAAACAAGGGCACGAGCTGATATGACATAAACTTAAGGAATTAATGTGTTTTGATTGAGTCTTAATGACCCATTTATGTAAATTGGTCGACACAATATGTAATTGAGTCAGTTTTGGATCGAGCACTATAAACACAGCTCCGACATGTATACCTTTTTTGAATATCATATCATGTCAAGGGATAAGAGTATAAGACTATAAGAGCAACAGTTAGGCCGCAGGCGGCCAGGGATAACACCATGACCCAAGCACGAGATCATTGCAGGCACGACCTAATTTTTGACACGACCGGCCCATGGCTCGGCCAACCGCTAGCGAAATTGGTTACCATTTGTGTATAGAATAAGTCCTAGGCACGAGTCAGGCCGATAACATTGTTGATTGCTCATTGATAGGCACATTTTAGTTAGTATGACCCATTTGACGCGGCTAGCACAACCCATTGTTGATTTGGGTCATACTTTCCTTGTGATCATATACCCCGGGTCCCTTTTATTCACTTATTTTTTTCCCTTTTTATTGTTGGGTTCAGTCAGACTTTCTTCTCTTTTTTTTTTTTTTTTGCATGCGGGATTGTATATTTTGTGTGATCTAAATTCAATTACATGTGAGATTGTGTGGTCTAAATTCATTTTTCTTCTTCCATGTGCAAAAAAAACAAAGGAATAAACGAGTAAATAGGAAGGAGTATTTTTTTCCATTGGTCTTGACTTTTGAGTAAAGTCGATACCTCACATAACACGTATATGTCTACCCCATTGGCCGATTATACACACACACAAAAAAAAAGTCGCTTTGTGTGTAGCGATATTGCTCTATGGAATAAACCTTACATGCTTTCAAATTTTCAGTTTTTTTGTTATTTGAACCGCCTTAGTTCTTAAAACGGATACATCCATTTTTAGAGAGACCAATTGAATTTTGTAAGTTTTTATTAGTGTCTATGATGTCCTAACTCCTAAATTGTTCTTTTTCAAAAGAAAGAAATAATAAAGAATGTTGGGAAATGTTAGAGACATACGATATCTATCACAAATTCTCATTTATAACGGCTATATCTGTCACAAGCTTGTGATGAGTCAACTGCTACCCATGTGGGTAGATTAGATAAAAGTATTGTGCATAGGGAATAACATTCTGTTTTGTTTATCTATCCACGTGAATAATATTTAATCCGTTGCAAATTTGTGACGTACAAAGGAGGTTTGCTTTTGTATCATTTATTTTAGACTATTTCATTCTTTTCAAAACTAAAGAATTGACCCTCAAATGTGAACATAAATTTTGAAAATTCCGCCGTGAGATATAGATTGGAATGCAAGTAGAGATTAGAGAATCAATCGCCCAACTCGCACACACAAAACAAAATGCATTGATTTTTTTTTTCCTAGTATTTGCTTAATAAATCTCCAACTTGTCTTATTTAAGTCTGATAAATGACAACAGGTCTCGCTGCTTATTTCATCTCAAAAGATATTAGCCGTCTGAAACAAAAATTTGTGGATAAATAATATTCACGAAATTCATCCAACAATTTCTTGACATTTTCAGCCTTAATTAAAATTATCAACAAAAACATACCAATCCACCTATCTGTACAGATGAATAACTTTCAAAAATTATCAAACACAAAATACATACAATTTATACGTTAATGTGACGAGAAAAATGGGATGACAAAACGTACATAATGTTACCAAGTCGTATGAATTCATTCTTCATATATTTCAATTTTAATATATTAGAGGAAATTTTTTAGAGAAATACAGTTTGCAAAAAATGGTGATGTATACCACGTATTGAATTTGTTTCGACAACAGGATCCGGTACCTAGTTGCTTGAGAAACTCAAACTTGTTGTCCGTAGACTGCAATACTTGCAAATGTCAACGAACTTAGTAATGGTAAAGTCATTACACATAAAAGGAAGTAGTTATGGCTTGGTTCGAATTCCATCACATTAAAATTGCACTTTTCCATGACACCAAAAAGAAAAAAAAAAAAGAAAAAAGAAAAAAAAACATCACGGAGGTGTGTCACCTTTCCAAAAGGAAAGGACAGTTTGTGTGATCCTCTAAAAATGAGAAATTAACACCACACGAAAGTTTTTGCACTAATTTTGCTGATACTCCTGCTGATATTTTGTAACGTGCAATTTCTGCTGTTCTTTCCAACTGAGATAGCATACATAACAATGCTGCTCTCATAACCTTTAACGTTGCATCTGCTTCGATTCCATATTGCGCCAGAATTCAGTGACAATTCAGTCGCTGTGCACTAAACCACATTAATCCAAACCCCAACAAAACATTGACATAATACCAATATTTGAGAACACTCGATTCTTGATCATGGACAAAAACAGTAATTTTGCTCCAGAATCTATGGCAATATCTTAAGGGCCAAAAACTAAGCAAGCAATGGTGATCCTTATAAGACAATAAAGACTTTGTGTAGAACAAAGCCATAAGATACTATATATATACCCTACAGGCCTACAATATCAATAAACTATATTCACAAGCAAAATCCTACTACACTAAACCACATTAATCCAAACCCCAACAAAACAAGGTTTGACTTCCGAATTGCAAGTTTGAATCCTTCAGATGGTAAAATCATTTCCCCAACAGTACACCGTCTGATTAGGCACATCAACCTCTCTGTTTCAGAAGGCACCCACTGCCCCAACAGCTTGGGCAACGCATTCTGGAGGTACAGCGCAGTAACTTGGAACAGCAAATTTGAGAAGATGATCGTCATAACAATTAGACCTCGTAAACAGGTCATTCCCAGATTATTCCGTCTGAAGCTAATTCGGATATCAGGTTAGGTTATTCAGGGTCCGGTAAGTTTTACTACGCCTAGTTTCAGTACGCCAAGGGTGTGTGTAGAAAATATCCGCAAAAGGAATTCACCCAGCAATATCAGAAATTTCAGTCAACTTCATCTACAAGGAAAGGGAGGGAATATTTCACTATAAGAAAACTACCACAAGCCTCAATATATAGATAATTATAGAAGAAAAATTCAGGTCCATGCTTTTAACATTCCGCTTCCACTCACCAGATGACCAGAATAAGAATCTTTCCCTTGTGATTCTTAAACTCACTAAGTTTGTGAGCCAACAAGTGACAGAGCATATATAGTAAAAAGTTACGGCACAATAGAACATCTCGTTCTTTTCGGACATAATTCTGAGATACAAACACTTACGTGCAGGAATTTACCTTAAAAAACTACTGGCACTTGAACATTGCCAAGCTGTATGCCAGTAGCCCCACATTTGCGTACTTGGTTTAAGCACTAACTCTGTCGCCCAAAAATTTCAGAAACAATGGAGGCACAAGGACGGCACATTTACCAATAACCAAACACAGAATTTTCTTTCCCAATAAGCAATGGGAAAGAAAAGGAAATAGCAGAGGCGAAGGCAAATGTCATACATTGAGTTTTTGTGCATTTCAGTTGAGTAACACTCACCATGACGAAGAAATTATCAAACATTCGACATCTATATCACATGTACAATATGATTACATTCTGTCTTTCAAACTGCCATATCCCCACCAGAGAAGGATAGACCTGTGATCAGAGTTTTATAACAACAAACGAACAAAACAACAATAGAAACAGCATGTTGTCAAGCAATGATCCAGCAGGTACAATTACAAAATGGGCGCAAATGCAATATACCCTTGGATATGAGAAAAGGGCTGAAATTACCTAGTATACACTAAGAGGTCTATGAACTTTTGCGTCTCATATGATTGAGAACACCTGGTGTCCCTTCAAATAAATCCGCCAAGTACCCGTCTAAATCCTCTGCTGTATACTTAATGTACTTCCCGGCATGTCTACCGCTTTCTAACTGGGGACCAAATCGCCCCAAAAATGAACGATACGCAGGTATAACTCTCTCGGATATGGATATCCGAAGTTCAGTCCTAAGTTGGGAATCAGGGACCTTCCACGAAGTCTGAGCTCTATAAATTTCCTCGAAACTAGCATTGAAATTTTTAAATCTTTCTTTTAAGGCCATTTTAGCAGAACTGCTAGAACCACTCCCAATCCCTTCATCTCTCAAACAAGCCAACACCTTGCTCCAAGACGCTCTAAGGTAATGAGTTGCGTACTTACGAATGATCCCACGTCGACTCTTCACAAAATCATCACCCAAAAGCTTGCCTAACTCAGAGTCCTTGACCTTTTGCACTACATAAAGCTTATTATTCATGAGAAACACATATTGCAACGCATTATCTTCATACAACTTGGCCTTCTCCTCGATATTCGATTCAAGCGAGCCAATCAAAGACGCCAATCTCTTCCCTAAGGGAGACATTGTCGTTTCCTTACCATCCCCCCCTTCCTTCACATCATCCTCTAACAACTTATTCAATGTCTCACCATACTCAACAAGCAACTTAACATAATTCATGACATATCTGGACAAAGGATGTATTTCCCCGCCTTGTACCGGTCTCTTAGACGCCTCACCCTTAACTGCAACCTCAAACTCGGAAAATGTACTCTTAGCAGCCTCCCCCAAGGCATCTAAAACCCCAATTGCCTCCGCAATCACAAACATCCCAGACTCATCACTAAACAAACTTCTCAAATACCGCAACGTATCACTCAAACCCTCATACATATCCAAAATCCGAAACAACTTCTCAGGGGACCGTTTCCCAATCGCAACCGCCTCCCCAAAATTCAACAACTGCAAGACACACATTTTCGCCGCCTCCACAAAGCAAACCTCCCTGATCAAATCACAATGCACCCCATCAAAAATCGACTCGCAAAGCCGCTTCTCACTGTTTAACACTAACCTAACCACAATCTTAACAACTTGCACCCATCTCTTCATCTTCTCATCCAATTCCTTCCACTCAATCCTCTGAACTTCTTCGATACTCAACCTCTCAATCCCTAATATCCCCAAACACTCCTCTAATCCTTCTCTCCTACAACTACTATACACCTGACAACACTCCTTCTCATACTTGGCCCTCACCATTCGATCCACAATATCTCGAATAGTCGAAACCGCATCCTCATTAACAACATCAATCCACACATCCGCCGCCAAACTCCCACCTCTCTGATGCACAATTTTCACATCCCCATCATGTGACCCAAACGTCATCGTTTCCGTCGCACTGTTAATACACCCGTACAACTTCTCCGCATCCAACCGTATCGTATTCGTAACAACAACACGTCGAAGCTCATCCTCGAGTTTCGTCATGGCGGACTGAACCGCCGACTCAGCCCGGTCGATCCACTCAACCGGCGCCGGTTCTAGCGCATATAATCCCGCAATTACATCAATCAATTCATCAATTCCATACAAAAACTCACACGCATCATCGTTATCATCAAAAAGAGGGATATTCGGCGCAAGATGACTTACAACAATCTTCTCAGCATGCGTAAGGCGTGAGAAAAGAGGAACGTTGGACGGTTTCTTGAGATGCGGGTCGGAAATGAGGTCAGAAATGTTGGAAAGACGATTATCGAAAGAAGAAAGGATTAATAACATGTCGTCTGTAACATCTTGAGATGCGTTAAGAGATTCGACGATTTTTTGAGCTGTTGCGAGAACTCTGTCTTCTCCTTCTACTGTTGTTTCCATGGTGAATTGGGATTTCTAGGGTTTGTGAAGGTGCTTTAATGGAGTTTTAATTTGGGGATGAATGTTAGAGAGAGGAAGAGATAAAAGGGGAAGAAATGAAGGAAGATGTAATAGGGGTGTTTTTTTTTTTTTTTTTTTTGCTTATTTCTTCCCTAGTTTTCAGATTTGGTTTTGTTATTTGTTGTTTAATTGGTAGACCCGGCGAATGGGTCATTTCGGGTGTTTTTGTATTCGGGTTGAATGGTGTCCACTTTAGTTTTATTCGCATATTTTCATTTGTGATGAAATTGATGATCGTAAATTATAATGAAATAAATGTGATCATTTTATGATAAAAAAGTTACCATTAAAATAGACACTTGCTTTTAGTGGTCATTTTATCATAAAATAGTTATTTTTACTCCAATATAACTTTACGATCATCGTAAGGAAAACTAACTGTTATTTTATTGAATTTGTCTTAGTTATTATTGAACTTTGTATGGGTAGGGGAAATTCTACATAGGCTTTGGTCTTTAGAGTTTGTTTTGTTTTTTGAAAAATTTATTGTAGTAAAAATAATTGTATGTAAAAATTGTAAATCTTTGTAGAAGTAACATTTATGTTACCTTGATATCAAAAAATAAATACAAGGTTGATAAGATGCCTGGATCATCAATTTGGACAAGTTTGAAAATAGATTCGACCATTTAGTTGAGTCTACTCTTGACTTTGTAGTTGGTGCCTGGTGGGGTAGTATTAGTTTAGAATAGTAAAATGAAAGATAGGGTGTGAATGCAGTGAAAATCAATTGGTTGAATAATATCACGTGTAAACAAACATCCAAATGTGAATACGTGGGTACAATTAGTATGTAAGCAATTGTGACCATAGATAATAGATTATTTATTTTTAGTTTAGTGACGGTGAATTTGATGATCGGGCTTCCAAACATTGAAAGTTACATTTCAGTTTTAGCCATTATTAATTTTTTATTATTATTTTGTTCTTGTATGATTCGTCTCCATATACATCCAACAAATACTCTCTCCGTTTCACAATAATTAAGTTGTTTTAAGGTTAATTTACAAGGTTTAAGGTTTTGGTGAACATTTAGAACTTCAGTTTAACCAAACCAAAATTGAACCGTCAACAAAAAATGCACGAGATCAAAACTAATAATGGAACCCACAGCATCACTGCCAGTATGTTACAGTAAACAGAATTTCGCAGACTTCCACTAATTCGATATCCTCCTACTGGAGAATGTTACACAACTAAGTATACCATGAAGAGTATTGTTAGAGGCAAGCTACAAACTTGCGCTATTTCAGTATCCTCCTACTTGAGAATGTTACAAAAGTATACATGACATGTGTTGATATAGCTACTTTAGGACCATGTGCTTGGCGATCTACATGTCTTGACCCGGGAATCAACTGTTCTTCTGATGCAGCTTGCCAGCTTCTTCACCTTAAGAATTTTTTTACGGGAAAAAAGAAATTATGAAGTTATGATCAATCAGCAAAATACAAGATGAGTCAAATCAGTTTGCATATTTTGCAGAATCTAATCTTATGTTGAGTTTAAGCCTTGAAAAATTGCAAAAATGTTTACATATGAAGTAATTCTCAGGTTTTCTAGTTAGTACAGGGAAACGGAAAGGATCACAAATTCATAATTATTGCATCCTGGAAAATAAGTCGCTACATTCTGGCAAATTGACTACCAGAGAGTACAAATTTCAGTAGGAATGCTGTGAAAAGTTTCATTGTTTTGTGCCAAATTGAAGAGGTGATGTGTTGAATTGTTGGAAAGTCGGACAAGCAACCTGCACCTAAAGTGAACTATTGAAATAACATATGGTCGACAGTAGATTTAAGAAACAGTTTTTTGAGAATAATGGATCAAGAATGCCTTCACTTTCCAAAACTAGATCAGGATTTACGAGATTATGATGGATTATAAATTGAATTTGAGGACAATACAATTAAAACAAGGTAACAACTTACAGTAAATGCAGCACCTTCAAGAAGTAAATCCTTAAGGTTCTTCAAACTTTATGCTGATCTGGTTCATTTGAGGTTGATGTTTCCTGACCTGCATTAGAAACCAGGCTTAGTGATTAGGCAAGTTACTTGTTTTATTGCCATTTTATCATGCTAGTCGTGTAACATCATCTATGTTAAACGTGTGAAAAATTGTTGCGTATAGAGGTAGGTAATGGATGTCCTCATAGATCACATCTATGATTTGAGCATTGATGGATTACATCTTGAAAAGTTAAAAGGGATTTTATTGACAATGAAGGTAGAAGATTAACAGGCTAATAACCAGGGGAAGAATATTGATACAAGTTCATACAAATTTTTTTTATTGGGAAGAAAGCTTACCTTTATACCCGCCAATGATAGTAGCTTGTGGGAAGCAATATAGCAGGTATCCGAATTTTCAAGCCTCTTCTCCACAAAATAAATTACTTCAGCGACACCAGACTGAATAATATTTGAGGAATCAATAAAAAAAATGAGCTGCTAGAACAAGACAGAAACTGACATAGAATGCCGAAGACAAAATTGTATCCGAAGGTTGTTTCCTACTTTCGTGTATAACAGAAATAGCATAAGCCTTGGCTTCCTCAATCAGTTAGAACTATAACTAACACTGATATTCAAACATAATCAAGAAATCAGATCATTCGTGTAAAATTGTATTCAGATCCATACCACATCAACGTCGATACATAACAAGAAAAAATCATACGGAGTATTCTTTTCCAAGTCAATTTCCGGAGAATTACTACCATAAAGGTAATGGGGTAAGTATGGTTCTCTGGAGTCTTTTAACGAGGCTAGCATTTATATAGCTAAGTAAAAGCAAAATTAGGTTTGTGTAAAGCTGTTATGAATACTGGGTAGTACAAATTTCAGTAGGAATCTCAGTATTACCTGAATGATTATTTTGGCACATTCATTGCAGGGGAACATTGTAACATAAAGCTTCTGCAAAGTCATACAAAAATATTACTGTATTAACTGTGTTGATTGACAACAATACATTGCTAAGTCTGAAATATAAAACAGTTCTACAAGATTGTTTGCATAGTTAGTCAAAGTACGTCTAAAGGCACGAATAAGGCTGTTTTATCATACTTGTCCTGCAGCTGATGCGTGATTTGTGTTGAGTATAGCATTTACTTCAGCATGACAGACATACCTAAGAACAGTTCAAGGAGAAGTGCCATAGTTAATTTACACCAAATAAGAGATGGGAACACGCAGCAACAAAATGATGAGCTAAGGCACACAAAACCATCAGCGGATTTTGCACTAACATATCAAGTGAATAGCAAGAACAAAATCAAAGTTGAACGAGACAGAGGTTTGAGGGACGAAAGTGCTCACGGATACTTTGTCTCTAACGGATCTCCAGTTTTGGATTTCTGTAGATGAAAAATGAAATTAATTAGTAATAGCATGGGTGTGAGTATTGGTTCTGGGTTAAAATCACCCATTAATGACTAACCTTTGCCCACGGTAGATGATCGTCTGAACAACCTCGAGGAAATCCATTATAGCCAATGCCTGAATAAAAAGTATACCACGTGTTATGAATAAGCATACACCCAGACAAGTAAAACTAGCTCTTACAGATCCTGAATTATGAAAATATGAAAGATAGCAGAGAATCTTACCGAGTATTACGCCATTCTGGCTGACCAAACAAGCACCAACCTACAGTGATAACATAAGTTAAACTATTATTAACTCAATTACAACAAATCCAACATTTAAATACATCATATAAGGTAATCTTTCTTGCCTGAATACTAAGGTCGCGCCTAGTCATTATGAGTTCCTTTAATGCACTTTTCCAAAATGAGTCAAAATCCAGTTAAAGTTACAATGCTTTAGTGCAAGTGTGCAACCAACAATTGTGCTCAAGTTCTAGATCATAAATTCATACTACAAACATTGACTTGTGTTCTATTCTCTTATATTCATGTCCTTCAGTCATATAAATGCTAGTTTAAACTTTGACTAAACGAAAGACGAAATTTACACGACCTATGCAGCCGAGGCACAATTGTTCAAGAAAAAAGACCAGAGAAAGAACGAAATGAGGCTTGTAAATAAAGCATATAGATAGGTGATTGATTCTAGGATGCAACCTCATTGAGATCGGATACACGCTAATTCTTCTCTATAAGCTTATTGAAGATTTTAAAATCATTTAAGCAGCTAATTAAATCAACAATTGACGATTTTAATTGACCTAATAAACAATCAAACAACAGACTGAAATGCACAAATCAATAGTAAATTCTAAATGAATCTAACATAGAAGAAAACTTAAGTCTCCAGCATAACGTTTATAAAAAGAATGCATCCTGCTAAATTCTACTCCCTTTGTCAAGGTCATTTGTTTACCTTTTGTATTCTTTACAAGAGATATTTTAATCAAAGGTAAACAAATAATTGGGACGAAGGGAGTAGTTCATCCATTACGAGAAATTGTTAGGTACACCGAGTGTACCCCGTCATCTTACAAGCGAGGAAAGAGAATAAACCTGACGATTAGGATCCTTGGAACGCTGAGCAGACAAGAAAGCAATTGCCATAAAATAATCATCCCACGAGATATACCTAAAATACAAACAAAAATCGAAACATAATTACTCCCTCCGTCACAATCATGTATTCATCTTTTACTCCATCCGTTCCAATCATTTGTTTACGTTTTAATGTATATAAACAAATAACTGGGACGCATGAGATAATTCTTAATATAGTAAGGGGTACTTTAATCAAAGCTAAACGAATGATTGAGACGGAGAGAGTATTACCCAAGACGCTTGGAAGTGTCGAAGGGGGAAGGTTTAGAGGAGGATTGATTAAGAGCAAGTGTTCCATTTGATTCGGAATTGTTGTCGGAGTATCGGCGGGGCTTAGGGTTGTTGAAGAAGAAGCGAATTATGAAAGCGGAAGCGGCGGCACCGATGAGAGTAGCGGAGGAGAATATGGTTAGGTCTCGCGAGGTCATGGTGAACTAAGGTCGGTAGATGGTGAAACGGAGGGGGAGTGATTTGGCGGTAAAAGTGATAGTGAGGATTTCAAGTAGCGGGAAATGTTTTTTTGGTGTGGGAAATTAGGACTGAGCCCATTCACAATAAGAATGTCCCGGTAAGATTACCTCTAAAATGATAAAATGATAGAGACTTAAAAGCTCTTTTACATAACCGTCCTACAACATGCGTCAGCCTGCGATTAAAAGTGAATTTTTTTTATTTATTTAAATAGAGGCCCCACCACGTTCAGTCATGCTATTTCATTTTGATAAATTAGTCTGTCATTTGATTGATGTAAATTGCTCAGTATTAACTTGAGCAATATTATTACGGAGTATATTGTAGCCAATATTAAAGAAACTAAATCTTTATCGAATCTACAAATTTAATACAATAACTTTAATAAAATAGTCGTACTAATCAATTTGTTAAATAGTCATT
>VHZZ01002965.1:28842-43018 GCA_009801015.1 Silene noctiflora | reverse complement strand
GGTTAGCATGGGCGAATGGATAATATTTTCGAAAATTTTAGTTAAATTTTTCGGATTTTTTTCGAGTGTACCTTATAACATTACCTGTTTACCCCCCTAAGTTCAAATCTTGGGTCCGCCACTACTCGAAGGGTCAGTATTCGGTAAACATGCAATTAAAATTAACTGTAGAACAGTAGAAGAAAGAAAGTGTTAAGTGTATATGTAGTCTGTTGCAAGTGTCGGACGCAAGTATGGAACACGGTTTTGTGTGCCGTACATGGGTATATGTGTTTTTGAACTAAACTGATGTGTAGAGACTTAGAGAGTATCGCGCGGTGTGGAAGGGTCAGTGTAGGGTAACATGCAATTAAGATGAACTGTAGAAGTAAGAAAGTGTTAGTGTATATGTAAATACTTTTGAAGGAAGGACTGGAGGAGGTTTATTTTAACGATACTAGTTTTTTTTTTTGAGGTTTGTATGCATTTGAAGATTCATTACTTTTCTATGATGCGTCATGTGAATTGTAAATTATAGTAGCATGTGATCAAAGCTTTTTCATAAAGTTACTTGCTGAAATTTGCGATTGAATTTATTAATGTGAAGGTGTCAATTACGGATTATATATAGAAAGATTTCTTTGTGAAGTACAGTTCCGAGTTTTAAGCATTGGATTGCATGGAAATGTGAATCAGTTCCGTGTAGAATGAGATATGTGAGCTATGGAGTTAGGTTATATTTTTTTTTTTTCTGTGAGGAAAGCCTCCGGATTCCGTGTAACGAAGGAATTAATCAATTACGGTCTGAGTGAATGAAGGCCTTCTATCCGGCAGCAACCTCTTTTTTAAGAGCTTGTCGGTCGGTGCTAGTGTTGAAGTTTCCTTGAAATGTGACTTTCAACTACTCCTTGATTTATTTCACTGATTGGTAGTTGAAAGGTTGCATTTAGTGATTAGTTAGAATTAAATTTATGCTAGAAGTTGATTGGGGTGAGGGGGGACCTGCTAATAAAGTATGGAGTACTATAGTACCGGGTCATATCATATAATTATGCTCCATAACGCTTCAGGCCATCTCTTGGTAGTCATAGAGGACAGATTAGACAAGTACTCGTAATTAAGTAAATTAAGGCAACTAAGATTTTTGAGTATTGACTTGTAGTTTAAGATTCCCCCTGGACTTTTATTGTTGTTAGCAATAGCTCTTAATGGGTATGCAATGAAATTGGTTCTTACTCTCTTTGATGACTATGATTATGATTGAGCCTTAAACCAAGGTTGTGCTGTATGAGTTTGACTTCCATGACAACATGGTGAACTAGGCATCACTGTGTCATAAATTTGTTTCATGTCATGAATAGTCTGTAATTGTTACAGGGTACTTTATTATGCAGCAGAAATTTGTTGTTCAACTTTTTTTTCGAATCAACATTTGTTTTGAACTTATGTTTTGAGTTTGCATTGCTATTTATAATACTCCATTAGGGTTCATGTTAAGAAATAAGAGAGATAACCTCAAATTCTCTTATTAAACTGATTGCTTAACTTCCATTTGACTATCTTTTTATTTTTTATTTTTTATTTTTTAAACTAAGTGCGACTTGGGAATGCTGCTCTTCTAACATACGAAAAATTCGATTGATCAGTTTTAATACTAATTGAGTATTTGCTTTCTCACTCTGGATTGTATGTCACGGTTGTTGGATTCTTTATGTGTGTTGGTCTTAAAGCCTTGGCATTAGTTTCTTTCAATTTTCCAGCTTCTTATAACTTAGTGAGCTATTGCACAAATTCAATCTCTTGTGTCAATAGTTGTGTACCACCCTCATTTAGGTGGTGCTAATCAATGAAATCCACTTATTATCTCAAGCTTTCTTTATAGTCATTGCTATGCTCAGTATTAGAAATTTTATGATCTCTTTCTTTTTATTGAATATGTGTTGCCTCTTGTCGAGATTAGAGATTCCCATGATTCATAGTGCACACTCCCTGTAATGTGTCTAGTTGGCAATCTCTCGTTTGCACTTAGCCACCTTGCTTCCATTCTTGCTTCGAGATGAGGTTAGGGTGCTGTTCACGTTCTGGCTTAAAAGCGGACAGTGAAACACTATCTTTGATAAGCTTCCAAATCTTGTGCAATATTCACTCTTCATTCGAAATAGATAACTCAGATCCTCAGCTTTTAGTTTTCTTATTTTGAATGCTAATGTGAAGCTAGGAGGTTCTATTCCTGATAGTTATATTTATGTGTAGGGATACGGCTTGACTGAATCGGGTGGTGGAATAGCGTCAACTGTAGGTCCTGATGAATGTGAGAGGTATGGTTCTGTTGGGCGCTTACAAGAGCTTACGCTAGCAAAGATCGTCGATCCATCAACTGGAGAAGGGTTACCACCTGGCAAAGAGGGGGAGTTATGGCTGCATGGACCAACGATTATGAAGGGTAATTTCCCCTTGGCCTTGTGCAGTGATTGTGTCGGACTTGTTAGTACCTAGTTGAATAAAGACACGAGTTCTAATTGGAGTATACATTGATAGATGTCTGTTTTATCCTCATTCAAATTATCCATTTTACATTTCTTTGTTAGTTTTTGTAGTAAGAAAAGTATAAGGGCCATCTCATATTTCCATCAGTTATCCCCATCTAATAAAAATGCTGTCGACTGTAGGCTATGTGGGAAACAAAGAGGCAACTGCGGAAACATTGTTGCCAGAAGGCTGGCTGAGGACAGGAGATCTTTGTTATTTTGACAGTGATGGATTTCTCTATATAGTTGATCGGTTAAAGGAGTTGATCAAGTACAAGGGATATCAGGTTGAAAGTTAGCTATTTACTTGTGATCTAGGTAGCACGGACACTCCTTCTAACTAGCCGTCCCGTGTCCGACACCGTGTCGGACACACGGACACCCGACACTCGTCGGACACACGCCTATAGTTAGACGAGGAATAAAATGTCAAAAGAAATTGATTAGAAGATGGATTTGGCTGGGAAATGAGAATTATTTATAGTCAAGGTCAAATTTTACCTTCACTTATGTAAATTTAATATCAAATACATTAAAAAAATGAAATTATACGCTATTTATAACCATAAAATATATATTTTATTAAATTTTAATAGCGTGTCCCGTGTCCTAAATTTCATAGGATGCCGTGTCACGTGTCCGTGTCCGTGTCCGTTTTGGTGCTACCTAGCTTGTGATTATGTGATGCACTGTATTTTTGTTTGTGTAGTTGTGTATTTATCATTAAATGACCAGACCTTTTTTATTACCAGGTTCCACCAGCAGAGTTGGAACATTTGCTACTGTCACACCCAGATATAGCTGATGCTGCTGTCGTTCCGTAAGTGCAAAATATATACCATTGCGCTCTTGTGCATGTTGCAGGCTGCTTCATTTATTTTTCAACGTATATTCAGGTGCTATGGGGTATTGTGTGTCCCTGTTCTTTTGGACTTAATTTCGGTTCTAGTCAGCTAAGCAGCCTAAGCTAAGCTCGTTTCAGTCCAAAAGAACATGGTCTTATTCTCCTATTAGTTTCTTGACATCATGTTTGATGTTCATGTGTAGAAATAGAATTTAAATGATTTGGTGTCAGCTGACAGGAATCATCGTTCAAAACTGCTTAGGCATGAGTCCAATAATGTGCAAAAAATACTGTGAAGTCTGAGTGATATGTAAAGCCTTTTTTTGGCAAGCTGCTTTAAGTTTACGATACTGTGCTTTTGATGCATCTTTCTAACTCTGAGACGGGATAAATTGTCTTTAATATATGGCACTCAGTAAATGCTCATCTTAAATCTTGTGTTACTGTATAATGTTCCACTCCTTAAAATTCTCTAAAGATGTTCTGGTCTTATCTAGTTTTTATTTTTATTTTTGAGGCTTCTTTCTTGAGTGTTGAATTTTGCTCCTGCCTAGTGTTTTTATTTTGAAGAAATGAAGGTCCAAGTGAGAAAATATGGTAATCGAGTGCTTGTTATACTAGAAGTTCCGAAGAGAAAGAAATTGGATGGGGGTAGGGGTTCGGGATGAGCAGCTGTCTTGTGTTTCTTTTATTTGTTATATTGGGTCAATTTTGGTGCCTGGCAGTCTAGATTAACCTATTCTTTCTTCCAATTTTCACCCCTTTTTTGCCTCCTCTCCCTCTGTTTCTTCTACAGAACATTAATAGTATTAGTTTCACAACTTATCTATGTGAAATATTTGACAGTGAGTTAAAGTTTGCTTAGTTTCTGTCTTACAAGGACTTGTACAACTATTAATTATACTGTTTATGGCTGCAGTTACCCGGATGAAGAAGCGGGAGAAATTCCCATGGCATTTGTGGTTAGGAAATCAGGAAGTAACATTGCTGGGGCTCAAGTGATGGATTATATTGCAAAACAGGTTTGCAACCAATCTGAGTTTGCGCTTCCCCATGTTTATCCTTGGACTTGCTTTCAGAACCTCAATTATGTTCACCTTTTGTTTGTCTCTGAGATGTCAGTATAGCACATTTTTTCTTAATGTGATGATTGCAAGTCGTAGTGATCAAATGTCTGACTAGTGTGGCCGACAGTTACTTATCTTAATTTATCATATCATGTCAGTGTTTTTTTCCCTGGCCAGATAAATGCTGGAGTAAAGTTGATTAGTAATCCTTCGTTCAGTTGTTCCTTTTGCGAACATTGCCATTTGTTGATATATAATGACGTGGACAGTGACAACTGTACTTGAATATTACAAAAACTTGTCAAGTATTTGGATCGGTTTCGCATGTGATAGTGTCTATATAGGACTATTGCTTGAGAACTGCATTTCATGTGAGTCAAATCTGTGACATTTTTTCATGCTGTTGCTTTTAGCAATGATTGTATTGTTATTTTTGGTGCTTCTTTTTCTCTCATTTAACCATTCTTTTGATTAATTTCTAATAGTAGACTATCGTGCTTGCCCTTCTTATGGTTTGGCTATTTCACTTGCTTTGTAGGTTACTCCCTATAAGAAAATACGCCGTGTGTCTTTTATAAGTGCTATTCCAAAGAACCCTTCAGGAAAGATTCTTAGGCGTGAGCTTGTAAACCAAGCTACTGGCGGCCCATCTAAGCTATGATTCAATAATTTTTTTTGCCCACAATTGCTTGCCATTGAATTAGGATTTTGATGATTCAAGGCAGTCAGTCCTTCACTGAAGTCAAAGCTGGCGTGTGCTTCCTATGTAAATTCGATCCCAAACATTGAACATCTTACAGAGGCTACTGATGGGCAATTTTTTGTTCCGTGCTTTTAAACTCTTCTGTAATGTAGAAATGTAGTTTTTGGGGCTGAACTGTTATTTATTCTTGGTTACTCCTTATTCGAACAACAAATTTAAATCCTATATTTTTTTTATCCATATATGCGTAATACAAGTCTTCATACCAAGCCTTCAGCTGCACTGTATATTGGAGTATATTTTTGAAAGCAGAGTAAAAGAAATTTTATGACGACTTGTATAGCACTGTTGTGCAAGATTTCGCGCCATTCATATCAGTCTTCAGCTGTGTAACTGTGTTCCAGGCACAGCATATATTCCTACACGAGCGCAGGTCAGCTATTTCAGATGTGTGATCAGTCAATATCCTTGTGTTTTTCTCGTCTAAACACAAGGTTAAGTTCATAGGTTGACAAAATGTGTTAGACCGTCTCATGTAAATATTTTTTTTTCCTTAAATTTTATTTTGAGCTCTCAATATTTGGCGTAATTGCTAGATCTGACACAGACAGTATGTTGAAGCGTTGGAAGACCAGAACAACACAAGAAATGGATGTGCAGTTACTTAGCCCTGTCTATGAGGTAAATCTGCAACATGTAGCTGCACAGTATTTTATAAGCAGCTATTACTTATTTTTTTTATTTTTTATTTTATTGGTATAATGGTATGCAAGTGATTTTCACATTTGGGATTCTCATTTCAATAATAAATACTATTGACTCAGTATAATTGTTTTTGAAGAGTATGTATACTCCTAACAGTTTTTTTTTTTTTATTTTTTTTTTTACTACAAAGACAATGATATAAGTTTCTTAATTTTCTTCAAAATACGATTCCAAAAAGCAGCTGCAAGCGGAAGTAATGTTAGCGTGATAGAAGCCACAGGAAGAAGGTAGACCAAAGAGTGACTGTCGCAGGGGCGACAACATAAGTCCAAAGCATGATAACTGAACATTCACTCTCACCTTCTCCAAATAGCTGGGTGATGGTTCCTGTTGAACAATATTAATTAGCAAGTCATTTTTTGAGAGAATGAGATATGGTACACACGAGTATGCGATTATGCGAGTATATGTGGTCATGTCACAAAGGGGTCATCATGCACTGAACTGAACCTAGGAAATGGTCGTTTAGGGGGTGAGCGACTTGAATACAAGCCTAGCATGGTGATGACGTGGATCCATTTTGGGTAATAAGTTTGAAACTAACCCCATTTTGTTAATTTATTCGATTTTCTGCCCCATTTTAGAAAAAAATTCGTGATTTTAGGGCATGGTTCAGTTCAGTCCAGTCGGGTTACTCTCTGGTCAAGGGTTAATAGTCGGGTCAATCGGGTCCGAAATGGTCCATTTTGCGCCATGGATATTAGCGTTTTGTTTATTTGTAAGATAAAATCAAGTGCAAATTCATATGATCATTTTGGATCAATTCGTGGTTGGTTGGTTTTGGTTCCGGTGGTTTTGGGTTGGGCACTTCTGGATCAATTCAATATCGGATCCAACAAAGTCCAAGCCGGATACCCATCAAATAAGTCAATTAAATCATACTGTTGTTTTCCATTCTAAATGGAATCCTGGTCAAGTTATTCTGATCAGGTCCTTCTGGTCATGTCGAAAGTTTTGAATTTATGTTGTGGATGAATTTTTTGTATACAGTGTGTTAAGTTTTACAGCAATCAAATTAAAAAAGTGGCATGTGAGACTATGCAGAAACTCTCGCATACCGATTGTCAGTGCAGGCGGGAGGGCATATTGAAGCAGAATAACAAATTGAAGGAGCAAATCATGAGATTGCACAAAGCCTGCACGAACCGCACCCTTGACCAGCAGAATGCCCAGCAGTGGAAGTATTATGTAGCGAACTACTATTATCCCAACAATAATTGTAAGTTTAACTCTCGACCCTTTTAAACCTGATAAATATTCAGTTTCCCGTTAGAAACTCGGAGTGAAAATCATGATGTTATCTTGGATTCTCAGTAATTAATGAAATTGAGCGAATTACCTTTAAGGAGGTTTGCGCCAAGTATCAAGGTTATCAATGGTATGGCTGCATCTCTGTCCGACAAAATTATGTTGCAGTTAGCTTTGATTCTCAATTAAAGAAATTTTGTATGCAGAACATGTCAAGGAGAAAACTAGTGTTCATAAGTTGGTTTTTCAAACAAATGCCAACTTTTGAGGGATGGAATATAGACAGATTGCATACCCTATCATAAAAGAAGTGTCTCCGACAACACGTAGAGGCGGATTTTTTCCAAAAAAGAGCTTTCGAAAAGGAGGAATCATCCCAATGAAAAATCCGACTGCCTAGATCAGGGAAAAATGTAAGAGATGAGTACGTCAATTTCTCAAAGAATGGAGATTAAAGTGAAAGCTGAGATTTTTTTTGCTGATACCGCAGCAATTGTAGAAGGAGCCAATACTGCTTTCAGATTGATGTTCTTGCAGGTATTTCTTAAACCCTGCCTTATCTTGAATGCAGTTGCAATCTGCCAAGAAGCTCATAATGCAGTTAGTCAGATCATAGTAGAAACATAAAGCCCAATTAAGCAAGAACATACCGGTTATTGATAAATTAGATTTTGCAGGCCTTTCAAAAAACTAGGTGCCTCAGTTGAAGGACTCAACAATAGTTCATACCCCCTCCAATTTTTGTGGTTCTCAAATTTTTGTGTTGCATCTTTTATTCCATCCATAAATGTATTTTCTGCAATCTCGAGAAACAAAAAATAAATATGAAAAAGTGGAGTTTTTGGTACCATGAACTTGTTGGAGCTGGAGAAGTGGTCTATAGAACCTGCAAGTTCTACGCCATCCACAGTTGCTGTTTCAGTAAACTCTGAAGAACTGAGACGTTCAGAATCAGGGATGTTCACCACTGTTGCCGCACCTGATTGCTTATCAATGCCAGACCCATTAGCGGTTGTGGTTTCAACTTCTTTCTTCGAAGTGATCCTCACAATGTTGTAAACATACAGCCAAATATAGATTGAACCCATCTAAATACAGCAAGCAGAACTGCAGAAGTTAATTACTTTCTCGATGAACAGTTATAACACTGCAATATGCTAACACAAAGGTAATACTTTAATGCTAAGAAGCTATTACCGCCATGGAAAGTGAAGCGTAAGCTAGACCATACTGGTTGCAGACATCCGCCGCTCCAAAGGGACTGCCTGGTTGATTGCAAATTGCAGGAATGATAATGATGGGCATTGCCCCAAGGTTTCCTGTGCAGATTACATCAACTTATGTTACTTGCGACTCATTTTCCAGTGACCTTTGTACTATGATGGAACAAATACAGGATCATAATTCTATATCAGTAGTTGGAAAACTACGAAAATTTTGACGCAGTATTCTCTCTATTTTCGATAAATTTTACATGGACACAGCATAGCAAGTTATCAACTACCGAATATTAAGTGATCGAAATCGTAACTAAAGCCTTCTTGAAAATTAATTCATTTTTGGATCATCTTACTCGAGAATTTAAAGTTTGTGACAACTTTACCTTGCCACGTCGCTATTACTGATTTACAATTTTACATCTATAATATTGTTAATGACACTTTTATATTCGACTGTGGTATGAGATTAAGTTATTTCATACCAAGTACATTTTGTTTTATATCTTGGTATATTTTGTTTTATATCTCATTAAAACGAAACACAAGAATTATAACAAGAAAATTGCATCAAGTATTGTTTTAAACTTTTAACTATACACTTTCCTCAAGTCACGATATATGTATTATAAAGTCGTATCATATATTATACGTACATATAAATAATGAATTTGTTCCATATGCTTTGTTGATGGATGATATTCGAAATTAATGGTTAAAAATATCATTGAGACAACAACATTTTTTAATTAGCAAGAACTAGTGCAATAGAATAAGAGTATAATTGTGTAAAGCAGTTCCATTATTTGATTAGACCCATGTATTATTAGTGGGGAAATATATTCATCAAGTTTAAAAACATATTGCAGTGCTGCAAGCCTGCAACAGACATCAGGTTAAATTCACGATTTCGTCTTAAATAAAACAAGTCAAATAGGTAGAAAGAGACAAAAAAACAAAATATCTAGGGAATAACAAACTCTTTGTTTTGCAATTAAAACGGATATAATTTAATCATCTTGTGAAGGACCAACTGGCTTAATTTGACTTTAATACTGATCTTAATTATGGACCATTCGTTATTAAAGCATGATCACAAATGGTAATTAGTTTTAGCACTTGAAAAGTTGTCCACTGCCTTTTATAGGTTGTTATATATGTTGGTGGAAATGGGAGCTTACCTACACTTACATTATTAAGGAACTAAACTTTTGAGCCAAGTAAAAGAGAGAAAATAGATAGTCTAAGCCCTCGTTTTGTTGTCCACCTGAATACAACTTTATAGGAATATTAAATTCATGAAAATTAAGTTCCAGTATGAATAATAAAATTACCTGCAGAACAAGATGACACAACGAGACCCATTATGTGTTTGGGAGCTCTTGTGATTTTTCCAAGTATCCAACCCAATGCCGAGCCTATCACAAATGTCAGCATGATGTTTATTGGCATAAACCACCTGACATCTCACAAAATTATCGTATCAAGGTGTGTCGTTAGTTAACAAAAATTCATTTTTGAGAATCAAGGTCAAACATGCTCTTAGTCGGTGAAGACATGTAAATGGTATTATATTGTGAGTAGGACACCGTTTGTAAGCTAATAAATTCTAATGACAGGATGCATAAGGTCTGTGGCACTGTAGTAGACCCTAGTTTTTGACTAAAGCTCTTAAGATTATAGACACGACACATAATACATGTCCATTTGTGATATAGTATGTATCGATGAATTGAAATTATTTGAACTAAAAGAACTTGAATAAAATTGAACAAAAATAAACTAAACTGAATGAAGTTAAATTAAAATTCAATTGAAGTGATCCAAGTTTAATAGAAACTAACATAATGCAATGTATTGTTTTTAGATTTTGAATTGTAACCTAATGATCGATGATATAATTAAGCCAAAATGCTTGTAAAATGAGTTTGTAATAAGACTAGAAAAGACATGGAATGCATTATTGCTTACATGGTGAGGAAGCTTTCCAAGGTGATCGTCTTAGCTAAGTAGCTACACAAGAGAGCCGGACCGAAGACATAAAACACCATCTAATAAATCAACATCAAAACATATTAACGACTCAACTGATTCTTTACGTTTGTTCAAAATATCCCGTAAAGAAGCAAATGAAAAGAATGAATTAGAAAACGAACTTGGTTCAAGTGATGACGAGCAGTCTCACCCAAGATGTTAATACGTTTGATTGCGAGAAAAACACCCAACGCACTTACTAACAAAAACTCAAGAACTGGCATTGAAGCTATTAACAAAAGTTGTATAAATGACCCCATTTTTTAATAATTACAAATGCCTCAACCTTCATTTATTTATAGGGTAACTACTAAAGTATATACATATATATATACATATATTCTTCATGCACTTTTGAACACTTGTCCCACATTTTGTTTTGTTTTATTAAGTTGATCGTCTATCTCACCAACTTATTCGATACTAAATAATAACAGTCCGTCTCCCTTGTGACCGTCACAAGCTTGTGACGTCTCACAGTCTCTCTCCCACTCACTTTTCCACTTGCTTTCCCACTTACATTTTGTCTCACGTCACAAGCTTGTGACGGCGGAATAGTGTCGTCACAAATGAGAATTTCCCAAATAATAATGACACGGCAATACCCCTAGTCATTAAAAAAAAATCTTCAAACAATTAATACAAATATTTGTTAGCTCATCTGAGAAAAGTGAAACAAATACTTATAAACTATATATGTTCAAAATCTATTTAGTGGAGTGTTAAAATTTGTGTGCATGTTTGCCTTTGCCTATAGGCTATACCTGAAACAAAGTGTTTTGTTTGTTACGGTCTCTTTAAAGAGATCTCTTACAACCCCTCTCCACTTGCCCTCCCATTTGTTCATTTATCTCACGTTTTTTCAAAGTGACGAATTTTGTTCGCCACAAATAAATAAGAATTTGTGTTTCTGAAAATGTAATTTGCAAAACTCTCTTTTCATTAAAATATAGTCACGCCTTCTTTTTTAATGATAAATATGTATTTTAATAGCATTCATTATGTAGTGGCGGAGCTCAGATTCATGCTTAAGGAAGAAATTTTTTAAAGGGTTCAAAATGGTAATAATATAAGATACTCCGATTTTTTTTTGAAAATTCTACCTAAAAATTCCTAAAATTTCATTCCGAGAAGGATAAGGGCCCTTCTAACAACGCCTAGCTCACCACTGACATTATGTAAATATGATAGGTGGTGTCGTTACTCCACTACCCACTCCCAAAGTCCCAAGTAATTAGTGGTAGATGACTACACCTCTAATCATCTCACTTTTTTTCAAATAAGCAAAACTAAACTAAAATAATAGTTGAAAGCTAAACTAGCCAACGTGGGTTTTCCATGTCAAAAAGGTTAATAAATCCTTGCCTATTTTTACTGCATTAGAATTTGTTACGGCCGATATCCGTCACAACTTTGTGACGGGTTAAATAAAACTTACCCACATGGGAGGATAAAGATAACTTATTTGTGATTCCCTATACATTCTACTTTTTGTCTTATCTACTCGTGTAGGTGATATTTAATTCATCACAAGCCTGTGCCGGATATATTCGTCACAAGTAAGACCTATTGTTTTTTACTAAGCATGTTTAACTGTCTCTATTATCTCAATCAATTTTTTACATACTCTTACTAAATTTGTTCAACTCTCTTCATAATCCGTCCTGATAATCCTGCCCGTAAGTATGTTAGGTTAAATGTTCATCGACAAGACAAATCAACGGATTTGAAATTTTAGACTCAAGAGTAAGAGACACTGATAGCATAATGTAAATTTTAGGCAAAGAGAAAGCGTCTCATAAAAGTAGTTGTACACTTGCACTCCGTACTGGAGTATTCAGTTGTGTTCTAGCTCTCAGTAATATTTTTTTTTTTTTTTTTATTATTATTATTATCATTATTATTTTTTGGCAGCGGTAAAAATAGTTTATACAGTGACATTTAACTCATTTGGTCAAGTGTACTTATTCTAATTAAACAATACATATGAGCAAAACGGTAAATACATTGGTAAGGAAAAACGTGTTGGTAGTGAACTGACTGCTAAATACGAACTTCAACTTCTCTTTTTTCTACATGCCTCACATCTT
Source organism: Silene noctiflora (assembly GCA_009801015.1). Classification (NCBI taxonomy): domain Eukaryota; kingdom Viridiplantae; phylum Streptophyta; class Magnoliopsida; order Caryophyllales; family Caryophyllaceae; genus Silene; species Silene noctiflora. The sequence goes on along the minus strand of VHZZ01002965.1, from coordinate 30,543 downwards.
CCGAGAACAAATGAGTCTTCCAAACCGCAAAGAAAAGCCAAGGTGTACTTACGCCACAATGACGTAGAAAAGAAAGGCGGAATGCCGACCACGAAGAGCGGCCTCCAAAGGAGATGAATCTCCTAAACCTTGTAACACCTTCCCTGAGAACAAGAATCTCACAGCCAAGGACAGTAATATAGTAGGAAAAAAGCGAAAAAGAAGTCATACAGATCAACTTCCAAACCAACGCCATCTCACAAGACGAGATGGACACAATACAAACCAGATGTAAAGTTACAATTGTAATTAACATAAAAGAGAACCATTCTAGAATTTATCCAACATAGACCGGACACAAACTCATCTTTTTATTATTTATAAAAGAGATTATTATTAGGATCACAGTAAAAAAACAAGCGGCAATAAAACAGCAGCATAAGATTTGAGTTGGGACCACCGTATCCAACCGATCCAACACCACTGTCAACCCAACTCCGACCTACCAAATCACACCTCAAACGGAAAGAACACGCCAACTCTGACCCACCAAACCATTCCCGACAAACAAGAGAAAGCCAGCTGACACCAAAACACAAAGTCACCATCGAAACTCTAAGGAAACCCCGACACCAATAACACAGACAACCTTACATGCAACAAGATTACTATACCAAGACTCAAACAAGCACCATCAAAACACCGAAAAAGGAACCAATAGGTGGGGGAAGGGGGCGAGGGGAAGGAGATCACCATATCGGTCCCAACACACGATAAGAGTTTCTACCCGAAAAAATGGTTTATGCCAATCCTTAGAGCCTGATAGGTAGGGGGAGGGGACGAGGGGAAGGGGAACACCACACCAATCCAAAGGAAAAAAACCACATAAACCATTCCGACTCGAAACAGATGGGTTATACCCATCACGACAAAACGAACAAATCAAGGGAAATAGTAACCATACCAGGGGGTAGGGGAAGGGTCAAGGGGTTGGGGAAACACACCCTAAGTTGCATGCAAGACCGTCGAAGAAAGGACAGAGAAACAGAGGATCGAACTGGACTAAGGTGGACCATCGTGACAGACAACCGCCATCAACACCAAAGGCGGAAAAAGATCGGTGGAGGCCAAACAAAAACAGGAAAAGGGGCAAAAATTGGACGGAAACTAAGAGGATGGGATGTGACCGATCGCCGGAAATGGGATAAGGAACGATCCCATCTCCGGCAAAAGGGTAGAAGGAGAAGGGGGAGCAGTGGGTGCTGGATGGAGAAGGCGGCGGATCAAGAAGGGTTAGGTTTTTTTGGATTTTTTTGGGTATTTTAGTGAAAAGGGAGAGTAATTTTTAGAGAGAGATTGTTACTTTGTTAAGGGATAATAATAATCTATACAAATATATAAAACAGAAACCACCCCATACTTTTTTTTCCCGCCTACTACATATACTAAATTTGATGAGTCTCATTTTCACAAATCACCTATTCGGCTATTCATATCCTAAGACATAGCCACCAAATTGAACAAATCAGATTTTTGCCTCTGCATTATTTCCTCATTCCAAAGACCAAAACCCTAACAATTACCTTCATCACCGTTCTCACAAATCTACTCATCTAATTAACTTTTCTGTTGATTTTTCGACAATCCAAGTGGTGGACATCAAGATTGAGGACGAATTTAATAGTGCTATGAAGCCTATGATATAGTTCTAAATTTAGTGAT
>VHZZ01002965.1:15018-26101 GCA_009801015.1 Silene noctiflora | reverse complement strand
TAGTTTAGATTTTTCTCAGTTAAACTTAAGGATAGATTAATATGAGAAGAGGGGGTATAGGATGGATTATTCTCGTGAAATAACCCTATTATAAAACCATTAGTTACTTTACTACTTACCCCTACTAACTAATACCTGTAACTACATGATTGGCTAAGGACATCAAGCAACTTTATTAATAACTTTATAATGTTTTATTGTAAAATCTATTTTTCGAAAAACTTACTTTTTACCATAAATCCTAAGAAAACCTAACCTTGCTTAATCTATCGAAACATCGTAACCTTGCTGCCTAAACCCTAATTTCCTAACAAAGTGGTAGATCAGTTCAATTTTGCACCAACTCTGTATGTATGTTATTATTATTAGATGCAATTATTATTTGAGTGAACTGAATGTTGTTGCTGAAGAAATTAAGAGCTAATGGAATAATAGGTGGGTAACAAGTTAAAGAATAAAAAATGTCAATTGGTAAATGATGATTAGAATAAAAATGTCAATTGGTGAATGATGATTATCATAATGAAAGTTCAATTCAATGTCTAATTTCATCCTTAACTTAGGTAAGACTAAAACAAAATATAAATGGAATTAATTAGCTACCTTTACACACACACACACTTAAAAAAAAGACATGCGAACTAGATAATTCGTAAACAAAAAATTCTGAATCTAATAAGTTGTTTGATTGTCAATTCACATAGTTATTTTAGAATTATGCTCAGTTTGTTTTTAATACGAATTATACAATCTCAACTTCTCCCTATGTACGTTCGTAGATACAAATATCTCCTTACTATTAAAGCTAAGTCATTTAAAGGCTTTTGATTGGTTCTTTGATTTAAGAGAATTTTTTTTTACATTTTTTAAAATTGGCCCCACCACAAATTTTTCTTAGATTATTTAACATCATTTCATTCAATTGTTATTTCTGAATATGACGTTTAATTATCGTACTAATTAACGTATTTTGTATGTTATTTAAAAAATAAACCGTGCATTATTTTGCACGGGATTAAAACTAGTTTATGAAGTAGAATCAAACATAAGATAATACAAATTATGATTCATACTCGCAAAGCTAATCATCAAAATATTGTATTCATAAATCATAATCTGTTAGTATCGTGCTATGTTTTTTTTTCTCCTTATGACAAGGAAACTCACAACCATCATTTTTAATGTGCATTAAATCTGAATTCAGTGCAAGAGATGTTGAACTTGTTATAAACAGACAACATTATGAACCTACAAAAGTTAGACGCAAATAAAGCAAACAACTCTTCTTACTTGTGACGATCATAAGCTTGTGACTTCTCAGAAATCAGAATCTTCTCTCACTTGCCCCTTTATCTCACGCCATAAGCTTGTTTACGTGTTATATTCCACATGAATACCGTTTACGTGTTATTTGTTACTTTCACAACGAACCCTAATAGCGCAGCCACAAAAGAGTCGTTGCTCTACTTCTTCACATAAGGCAACTTATGATTGTTTCCTTGCACAAAGATAATATAGCTGTTAGTAATATTCCTTTCCGTAAATACGCAACGATAGCCTTGTATATAGGGGTGGGCACAATCCGGTCCGGACCGGAAAAATGGACCGGTCCGGACCGGAATCTACCGGACCGGAATCTACCGGACCGGAACCGGAATTAAAAAATCCGGTCCGGTCTCCGGTTCACCATTTTCTTAGATTACGGTTTCCGGCCCGGGGCCGGGTTTTTCCGGTCCGAACCGGATTGGACCGAAAAGACCGGATTTTATGTTTTTTTTTTTATTTTTTTCCTCGAAAATATATTTTATTCCGGTCCAACCGGTCCGATCCGGTCCAATGGACTGGAATTTTTGGACCGGAATTTGAAAAAGTGGGCATATTWTGTCAAATTCCGGTCCAACCGGTCCGGTCCGGTCTTGGACCGGAATTTTTCGGGTCCGGTCCCGGTCCAGAATTTTTATAATCCGGTCCGGTCCATAATTTTTGCCGATTCCGGTCCCGGTCCAATCCGGTTCCGGTCCGGTTTTGGACCGGTGCCCACCCCTACTTGTATATATAGATGCATATATACCATGTAATTGTCATAATATTAATACAATAACACACTTTGATATGGTTTCCATCTCTTTCGATTTATAATATGGTATCAGGCTTAAGGTTATTTCAATAAACGATTACCCTTCGTCTCTCGAACAAATCTCCGTCATGACGAATTTCGACTCATCTTCTGCCGAAACCAAAAAAAATTCCTCTTTCTCCATCTTTCCCGTCGAAAATCCAGGCACCAAAATTACCTAGGTCGTCTTTAATGGCACCAATTACGATGAATGGTCTCGTGATCTTCGTCTTGCTCTTCTTGCTAAAGGCAAGTTAGATTATATTGACGACACATTCTCTAAACCTGCTACATCCGATTCCGACTACAAATCTTGGCGTTCGGCAAATGCTTTGGTGACCGCGAGCATGGATTTTTAATTCCATCGAAAAAGATCTCAAGAACTCCATCTCGCTCCAGGACGAAGCCACACAACTCTGGGCCGACATCAAACACCGCTTCACTCTGGTAAACGATGCTCAATTTTTTCAATTAGAATCTGATATAATCGCTTCCAAACAGGGACCAATGGAGACGATTATGTCTTACTATGGTCGAATCAAAAAGCTGTGGGATGACTTAATCGCCAGCGACCCAATTCCCACTTGTGCGTGTAACCCGTGTGCTTGCAATTTGGTTACTCTCCCGGACTTTCGCCACGAAAAGAAACGGGTACACTCTTTCCTTATGGGTCTCGATGACCGTTTTGCTGTTCTTCGCTCTCATATTCTTGGTACCGACCCTCTTCCCAATATGAATCTCATATACAACCGACTTTTTCACGAGAAAGGTATGTGTTCTACCCATAATAGTTCCCAAACTGACCCTCGTCCCGAACCCATGATATATGCTGCCAATGTACAGTTTGGGGGGCGAAATACAGGGGGGGTTTCCCGTGAAAACAGGAGTCACCCCTCTAGTCGTATCGACAAACCAGAGTCGAATGTTGCTCCTAAACCCACCTATATTGCTTGCCAACGACCCGACTACTTTTAAAACTTGTTTTCGAGTCACTGGGAAATTTCCTAATTGGTGGGGGGATAGACCTCGTGACTGTATTTACCTTCCTCCCGATGCTACTGACATGAGTCAAGCCGTCATTATTCTTGACGAACGTGGTCAGAACAAATGTTCCTCCACTCATGCCCCTCGTGCTCATATGGTAAGCCAAACTCAACTCCTGGCGCTGCCCCATCCATGCCTACTACTGGTCTCGACAACATCGATTTGAACAGCCTTAACCCTGCCAACCTTGTTGAACTTACTTGATTATGACAGTCTCACAAGTCCTCTACATCATCCGATCGCCTAAATGGTAAAGTACCTCTTTTATCCTGGATTATTGATACCGGAGCATCCCACCACATATCGGGATGTCTCTCGCATTTTTCGAATATACATAATATAACTCTGTTCTCAGTCGGTCTCCCTAACAGTGATCGTACTAGTGCTACTCAATGTGGAGACATTATTTTATCACCTCGTCTCTTTTTAAAAGATGTTCTATATGCTCCTAACCTTCACTGTCATTTAATTTCAGTTTCTAGTCTTCTTCTTGACAAAACACTAACTATACAATTTTCTCAACAATTATGTTTAATTCAGGACCGTTCCTTGAAGATAGTGATTGGTGCGGGTGAGCAACGCGAGGGACTTTATTACCAAGGGTGTTCAAAATGATGAGGCAAAGGCTTTTATGGTGGATTCCGTTAATAAATCCGAGCTTTGGCATCGAAGGTTGGGGCACCCATCCTCAAACATTAATCGTTTCCTTCCTATTTTGCATAATAATAATTCTCTCAATATTTATTCTTTTCATAGCAACACTTGTGAAGTTTGCCTTCGCGCTAAACAAACTCGCGCAAGTTTTTCTTTAAGTTTGAACAATGCTACCGCTTCTTTTGATCTTATTCATTGCGATCTTTGAGGACCGTATTCGGAAAACGGTTCTTGTGGATCTAGATATTTTCTAACTATTGTTGACGATTTTTCCCGTTCTACTTGGGTTTATTTGCCACATCATAAAAGTGAAACTCGTCAAAAAGTTTTAAATTTTTTTGCTATGGTCGAACGACAATTCACTAAGAAAATCAAATGCTTTCGAACTGACAATGGCATCGAGTTCTCCTGCCTTGTCCCGTTTCTCAACGAAAATGGAGTCATTTTTCAAACTTCAAATATTGACACTCCCCAACAAAATGATCGGGTTGAAAGAAAATATCGTCATATTTTGAACGTCGCCCGTGCCCTCTTATTTCAAGCATCTCTACCGATATTTTTATGGGAGGAATGTGTCTTAACCACAGTTTATTTAATTAATCAGAACTCTTCTTCATGTCAAAACAAAACTCCTTACGAACTTTTATTTAATAAACCCCCACCGATAAATCATATACGTATTTTCGGTTGTCTTTGTTATGCGAAAACTCTTAGTCGGGATCGCGATAAATTTGCCTCAAAGAGTCGTAAATGTATTTTTATCGGATACCCATTTGGAAAGAAAGGTTGGCGATTATATGATCTCGATACAGGAGCCTATTTTGAGTCACGTGATGTCGTCTTTGTCGAAAATCAATTCCCATACAAGCCCATTAACCTCCACGATATTAACATTGATCCCACCTCGTTCTTGCATGATGACCTTACACCCATTGATCAACTCATGGTTGTTACCCAGCCTCAATCTCACACACCCCATACCGACAAAACCACCACCGATACACCAACTACGGACTCCTCTCCCACCAACCACAACACCCCTACTACCAACGACATATCTACCTTCTCTCCGACCAACCACAACACCCCTACTACCAACGACATACCTACCTCCACCACTGAACCTTCCACGACTGAACAACAACCCCTTACCTCTGCCTTCGGACGGGGCCATCGCACAAAGCTGCCCAATTCGAACCTAAAAGATTTCGTGGTTCACACCACTCGTCCCTCGACGCATGCTCTCATCCCATCATCACAATCTTCAGGTACACACTTCCCTATTTCTCATTACTTTAACTGCACTAAATTTTCTCCTAATCACCAAGCTTTCTTGTCGACGTGACTAAAAATCACGAGCCTAGTACGTTTAATGAAACAATGCAGGACTCCTAATGGCGGGACACCATGAAACTTGAGATCGATGCACTAGAAAAGAACAACACGTGGACTCTTGAACCGTTACCACCTAATAAAAAAGCGATTGGCTCCTGGGTGTACAAGATTAAGTATAATGCCGATGGGACCATTGAACGATACAAAGCCCGTTTGGTTGTCATGGAAAATCGACAAGTTGAAGGGGTTGATTACAACAAGACATTTGCTCCCACTATGAAACTTGTCACCGTCCGCACCTTACTTGCCCTTGCCGTGGCCAAGCAATGGGAGCTCTATCAAATGGACGTCCATGATGCCTTCCTACATGGTGATCTTCAAGAAGAAGTATATATAAAGCCACCCCCGGGTTTCCAATCATCATCCAACGACAAAGTATGCCGCCAACGCAAATCTTTGTACGGTCTCAAACAAGCCCCTAGCTGCTGGTACGCTAAGCTTGCTTCCGCTCTTACCCAATACGGGTTCCAACAATGACCATATGATCACTCGCTCTTCTCCATGATCAATGCCAACACAGTCACTCATGTTCTTTTCCATGTCGACGATTTGGTCATTTGTGGTAACAATCATCAGTTAATTCACCAATTCAAGACTTATCTATCTACATGCTTTCAAATGAAGGACCTCGGTGCTCTCAAGTATTTCCTTGGGCTCGAAATTGCAAGAAGTCCTACGGGGATTTTTGTTTCTCAACGTAAATATGCTCTCGATATCCTCCAAGAAGCGGGCCTACTTGGCTCACGACTGACCAACATCCCCATGGAACCCAATCATCTTTTGGGCCTATCCAAAGCCCCGCTCATGAAGGATCCTCAAGCATACTGTCGTTTAGTCGGGCGCCTTGTTTACCTCACTATTACACGACCGGAGCTCTTATATTCTGTTCACATCTTAGCCCAATTCATGAACGCTCCAACATCCGAGCACTGGCATGTGGCTCTTCAGGTAATTCGATATATCAAGAACTCTCTGGGCCAAGGCATACTCCTCTGGTCTGACAGTGATTTGGCTCTCCATGCGTACTGTGATGCCGATTACGCTAGCTGTCCCAAAAGCCATAGGTCACTCACGACCTATCTAGTATTCCCCAGCTCTTCCCCAATTTCATGGAAGACAAAGAAACAAACGACCGTCTCCCGTTTATCCACCGAAGCCGAATACCGTGCCATGGCCTATACAACGTGTGAACTCAAATGGCTCAAAGGGCCTTCTCACGTTTCTAGGCTCACCTCACACACAAGTAATTACACTCTCATGCTACAGTCAGTCAGCTTTATATATCGCTCCGAATCCGGTTTTCCATGAACGAACTAAACATATCGAGGTTGACTGTCATTTTATATACAAAAAGGTTTATCGCGCCAAGCTATGTTCACACCAAGAATCAACTTGCTGACATTTTTACCAAAGCCCATGGACGTGCTTCATTTACCGATCTTTTGTCCAAGTTGGGCGTTTCAAACCTCCACGCTCCAACTTGAGGGGGTAATAGCGCGGCCACAAAAGAGTCGTTGCTCTACTTCTTCACATAAGGCAACTTATGATTGTTTCCTTGCACAAAGATAATATAGTTGTTAGTAATATTCCTTTCCGTAAATACGCAACTATAGCCTTGAATAGATAGATGCATATACACCATGTAATAGTCAAATCAAAATATTAATACAAAAACACACTTTGACATGGTTTCCTCTCTTTCTATTTATAATAAACCTTTTGATATGGTTTCCATCTCTTTCTATTTATAATAAAACCCTTCCCGGCCTTAGTCATCGTGACACTACCACTTTACTTTTCTTTCACATGAATGATACGATGTTACCCAATACATACTCTTCATTTAACCCATCCACTCGGTAATTTACCTGCTTTACACAATCGTCTTCATACGCTGAGATTCACAATCACATTTTTACATGCAGTATTACTGTATTCCTCCACTTATCCAACGAAATATGTGCACTTTATATATATATATATATTTTTTTTTTTTTGTGTGTGTGATTGTTGAACGATTGAACGTAAATAAATGAACAAGCTTTAGGCCCAGTTCTTTTCGACTGAAAGAAGCTGAACTGAATTGAGTTAAATGAAGCTGGTCGAGTTGAATTGAACTAAACCGAATAGAGCAGAGTTGAACTGAACTGAAACGAGATGAAATTAAGCCATAAAGAACAGGGCCTTACATTGAGCTGAATAAAAATATTTTCCTCGGTAAGTTTTTCCAATATTATAACAAATCGTATAACATTAGAATGCACCAATAGTATATATAGATTAAACTTGCACATTTACTTGACACAATCGAATCATATATATTAAGAACTAGGTTCAACACAAAAGCTTGTCTAGCTACGACAGATGGTTTTGCAAATGAGGTCAGCTAGTTATTCACATAATCAAATGATACTACATTACTACACACGCTGTTGCTTTTAGCAATGATTGTATTGTTAGTCTTTGGTGCATCTTTTTTCTGAATTTCATTCATCCATTCTTTTCATTAATTTCTAATAGTCGACTAGTGTGCTTGCCCGTCTTATGGTTTGGCTGTTTCGCTTCTTTGTAGGAACGATTACTCATCTACATATAAAGTTAAGTGCTATTCATTAATTTCTAATAGTCGACTACATTACTCCGTATAAGAAAATACGCTGTGTTTCTTTTATAAGTGCTATTCCAAAGAACCCTTCAGGAACGATTCTCAGGCGTGAGCTTGTATTCCTACATAACCGCAGGTCAGCTATTTTACGTGTGATCCGTCAATATCCCTTGTGTTTTTCTCATCTACTCATCTACATATAAAGTTAAGTTCATAGGATGACCTAACGTGCTAGACCGTCTCATGTATATTTTCTTAAATTTTTTATTATGAGCTCTCAATATTTGGCATAATTGTAGATTCTCATTTCATTAATCATTAATAAATATTATTGAGTATTGAATAATTGTTTTTTTTGAAGAGTATGTATACTCTTAACAGGCTTTTTTTTACTACAAAGACAATGATATAAGTTTCTTAATTTTCTTCAAAATACGATTCCAAAAAGCAGCTGCAAGCGGAAGTAATGTTAGCGTGATAGAAGCCACAGGAAGAAGGTAGACCAAAGAGTGACTGTMGCAGGGGCGACAACATAAGTCCAAAGCATGATAACTGAACATTCACTCTCACCTTCTCCAAATAGCTGGGTGATGGTTCCTGTTGAACAATATTAATTAGCAAGTCATTTTTCGACAGATGAGATCAGGTCAAGTAAAGACCAGGTCCTTGTGGTCATGTCGAAAGTTTGGAATTTATGTTGTGGATGAACTTTTTGTATGCAGTGTCTGTTAACTTCTAAAACAATCAAATTAAACAAGTGTCATGTGACACTATGCAGAAACTCTTGCATACCCGATTGACAGTGCAGGCGGGAGGGCATATTGAAGCAGAATAACAAATTGAAGGAGTAAATCATGAGATTGCACAAATCCTGCACGAACCGCACCCTTGACCACCAGAATGCCCAGCAGTGGAAGTATTATGTAGCGAACTACTATTATCCCAACAATAATTGTAAGTTTAACTCTCGACCCTTTTAAACCTGATAAATNTGCCCAGCAGTGGAAGTATTATGTAGCGAACTACTATTATCCCAACAATAATTGTAAGTTTAACTCTCGACCCTTTTAAACCTGATAAATATTCAATTTCCCATTACAAACTCTAAAGTGAAAATCATTAATGTTACTATAATATTGGATCCTCAGTAATTAACGAAATTGAGCCAATTACCTTTAAGGAGGTTTGCGCCAAGTATCAAGGTTATCAATGGTATGGCTGCATCTCTGTCCGACAAAATTACGTTACAACTAGCTTTGATTCTCAATCATGAATAAATTTTTGTATGCGGAACATGTTAAGGACTAGATTGCATACCCAATCATAAAACAAGTTTCTCCGACAACACGTAGAGGAGCATTTTTGCCAAAAAGGAGCTTTCGGAAAGGAGGAATCATCCCAATGAAAAATCCGACTGCCTAGACCAGGAAAGATGTTAGGTGCTGAGATCGTCAATTTTTCAAAAATGGATATTAAAGTGAAAGCAGAGATTTTGATGATACCGCAGCAATTGTACAAGGAGCCAATATTGCTTTCAGATTGATACTCTTACAGGTATTTCGTAAACCCTGCCTTGTCTTGAATGCAGTTGCAACCTGCCAAGAAGCTCATAACATAGTCAGACCATAGCCGAAATGTAAGCCGAATTAAGCAAGAACATATCGATTTATATCCCCTCAATTTTTGTGTCTCGATAAACAAAAAGTTCATATATAAAACATTGTTGAGTTTTTAGTACCATAAACTTGTTGGAGCTGGAGAAGTGGTCTGTAGAACCTGCAGCTGACTGATGTGTCGATGGAAGTCGTTGTACGACATTCATAGTAGGTGTTTCAGCAAACTCTGAAGAACTGAGACGTTCAGAATCAGGGATGTTCACCATTTTGGCCACACCTTGTTGCTTATCAATGCCACCCCCATTGGCGGTTCTGGTTTCGACTTGTTTCTTGGAAGAGATCCTCACAATGTTGTAAATGTACAGCCAGATATAGATGGACCCCATCTAAATTTAGCAATCAATCAAGCATAACTTAGTTAACTCTGTAATGATGAGTTTATGACACTACAAATCTGCAATATGTCAACACATTGTTGAACATAATACTTTTACTAAGAAGCTATACCGCCATGGAAAGGGAAGCCTAAGCTAGACCATACTGGTTGCAAACATCCGCTGCTCCGAACGGACTGCCTGGTTGATTGCAAATTGCAGGAATGATAATGATGGGCAATGCCCCAAGGTTCCCTGTGCAGGTTACATCAACCTATGTTATGAAGACTCCTTTGTACTATTATGGAACAAATACAGTATTCTCTATTTTCGACAAAATCTTTTCTTTGGAAATACGAGTATAAATACTCTATCTACACCACCAGTGGCTACTGATAGAGTTTAGAGAATTATGTGAAAGGTTTCATTATATTCAGAATTGCATAGTTTGCCTTAATGTACATCATGCCTATTTATAATTACAAGTACTATGAGTATATACGTAAATCAAGCTACAAAATATAACCTAGAAGGAAAGAAAWCATAATCATAATCATACATGATAAATTTGCTAACTAAAAGATACGCAAAGATATTATACTAGAAAAGATAGCAATAGGATTCTAGAATATTCTCAATAGCTACTACACCGTGTACTAAGTTAGCAACTGCAAATTATTAAGTGATCGATACAAAATCAATCGTCCAAACTAAAGCCTTCTTGAAAATAATTCATTTTTGGATCATCTTAGAGAAATTAAAGTGGCCCTTGTATATTACTGTGACAACTTTTTATATCATTTTTAATTCAAATTATAGTTCGCCTGTCATTAAATTTATTAAGAGATCATCAAAAAAGATTTACTCTTTAAAACTCATTTTAGAATGGTACGCAAGAATTACACCGGGAAAATTGCAAAACAAAAGTTGACCTTTGTATCAAGTATTGTTCGGAACTTTTAAGTTTTAACTAAACTTTCCTCGAGTCACCCAAAAAAAGAACTATACACTTTACTTTGTTTCATAATTTGAGAAAAGTTGATGAAAGGTAAAAGAAAAAGCGAAAAACCAAAAAGAAACATTTTTTAAACGGTCTATAAAACAAGACGGAGGGAGTATATATTATGAGTTATGACATCCAAATTTATAGTTGGAGTATCTTATATCTATCGAAAGTCCTATTTTTATCGCATATCCATGACACATACGTATAAATATGGAATTTGTTCCATATGCTTTGTTCTTGGATGATATTCGAAATTAATGGTTAAAAATATCA
>VHZZ01002964.1:52970-63645 GCA_009801015.1 Silene noctiflora | reverse complement strand
CACCTCTCAAGTAGAACGCAGCTTGTTCCACTTGGAAATCCTCAGGACAGTGAACTACCTTCAGGATGTTTTTCATCTCCCTAAGCCAGCTATCTAGCAAGATTGGCTCCCCGGTACCCAGATACTCTTTTGGATTGAAGCGAACTATATTAGTGCTCATCTTCGCAAAATCCACCCCAGCCTGCTTATCTATAGTGAACTTTTTCAGCGCTTTAGTTTGTGCCTCCTAATTTTCTAGCATTTTAACTACCTCTTCAACACTCATCATCTCAGCCTTAGCTTGCATTGCAGATTTCTTTGGCGGCATCTTGAAACTATATAAGAGAAGAGGCCCTCGATCTAGCATAGCACTCACTCGATCGAGTAGACACACCCACTCGATCGAGTAGAGGCCACTCGATTGAGCTCCCCACCTACTTGATCGGGTGCCTAAACTCCAGATTCTGACCATAATCCATCACAAACACACTCGATCGAGCCCTCAACATACTCGATAGAGTAGCTTCAACTCAATCGAGTACCCTACCAACTTGGTCAAGTTCCCAAAAACAGTGTTCTCCCCAACATAATCACATAACCCACTCGATCGAGGTCAGCCCACTCGATCGAGTCCTACCTACTCGATCGAGTATCCCCCACTCGATCGAGTCATGCTGACTCACTAACTACCTGCATGCTTTTGATAAATAATTTCGCAACATCATTCATACATACATATATATACAACTACGCAGTACTTCATTCACATATTATAAGCTAACATGAAATAATCATATGCATATATCATTTGCCACACATCATTATATATTCATATATATTCCATCCTCCTTTCCACCACATCATGCACCGTCATATACCCCCCCAACATTATTAATAACACAGCATCTAACATACATACATCATCACTAACAAGCACATAGGGATCCCATGACACCCCATTATGACCGGTTCAAAGTTGTAGGGCGATTTCGCGACTTTAGGACGTCTCCCATGTCTTTGCATGAGCTCCTAAAAACTTCTACCCGGGTTCATTTTATTTTGACTCTCTAGATTCATTGGGTTGATTAGTTTTAGGTTCCAAAATCGTCGCTCTGATACCACTTTGTAACACCCCCATACACCAAGGTGCCTTACCAAGGCCACCTTAGGCACAGGAGTGCTACCATCTCGGTTTCCCGAGACAATTAATATCAAATAGACAATAGCGTAACGTACTTTAATAAACAAATTTAAACTGTTTACATGCCAAAACCAACGCTTTCTTAACAAAGGCACAAACGTCTCAAAAGTCTAACTACTACTACTAGCAAAACTCTGACTCAGCGGAAGACTTCTAACATCACGTGGCAACTCAACCTAGCTCCCCATGCGTGTCTATCAAACCCGCTCAATAACTGCTCACCATCCCCGAATGGATCACCACAGTTTTTCAAAACATAAGACGGGGCCATTTACTGCATACATAAATAAAAAATAAAAAAGGCACAACATTCCATCCACCAATCTCATCACACCACCACACACCTGACTACACACTAAAGTGTGTAGCCCTGCCGGTGGGGGACAACAGCCGTATCCACCAAAGCCCCGCTCATCAATTCCGAGCGTAAACCCATGTTCATTAATGTGCACATCCCCTCCTGTGGCCGGTTCCACAGAGGGCGAATCAAGGGCATGAAGTCACTCCCGCAAGTGACTCCACTCAGCCGAGGGCGCACCTTGCGAACCACAGACAACAMAATCCATTCACGCAATACAATAYAAATRTCAATATCATCAATACCAACCACAGACGCATAACAAACAAACACCAAGCATCTTACAACTATGTACACAATAACTGAGTAGGGAAACCCTACCTGAAAAGCAATCACCACGCAGTCAATTCATCGGTCAGAAACGCTCTTCTATGAAATCACCTCCTACACATACATACATAATCATACAATTACAAACTACCAACAACCACAATCCCCAATTACCCCCAAATCACCCAATTAGGGTTTAAATAAAATCAAATAAACAACATAAAAATGTTATCTAGATCTTACCCACAAGATGACGATCGCAACGGTGTAAAGGATTCCGAAAACCGACGACTCTAGCCCTTGGATTTGCTAGCAACGCGGAGTAGAATACAACTACGTTCTCTCTTTTACTTTGAGTGATTTTAAGAAAAGATAAAACGAAAATAAACTGACGGAAAAGGTTAATATACCACTCTCGCTTTATTTACAAAGCCCGACTAAAAAGACCCGTAAGACTGACTTACTCGATCGAGTGACCTCTACTTGATCGAGTGACACACACACTCGATCGAGTACCTAACAAATAGACCCTGATTCTAAATTACACTTACTTACTCGACAGAGTAAGCCCTACTCGATAGAGTAGCCTCTGACACAGAAAACCGTAGTATTACATGTGTATCGACTACCAAGAGTTGAACCATGTCACAGTGAAGAACAAGTATCCTTTGCAGATAATAGACGATCTTTTCGACCAGTTGAGTGGAGCGGGTGTCTTTTCCAAGATAGATCTAAGATCGGGATATCACCAGCTAAGGATTCGGGAGGAAGACATACCAAAGACAGCCTTTCGGTCGTGTTATAGTCATTATGAGTATGTGGTGATACCGTTTGGGTTGACTAATTCACCAGCGGTGTTTATTGATCTTATGAACTGGGTCTTTAGCCAATAATTGGATCAGTTTGTGGTGGTATTCATAGATGATTTCTTATTCTATTCCACGACTAAGGAGGAGCATGCTGAACATCTATGATTGGTGTTGCAGACCTTGCACGATAACCAATTGTATGCCAAGATTTCTAAGTGCGATTTCTGGTTAGAGAAAGTGGTCTTTCTGGGCCATGTGATTTCTAAGGAGGGGGCGTCTGTGGATCCTAGTAAGATAACAGCTGTGTCTAATTGGGAGGCACCAAATAATGTAGCGGAGGTTCATAGTTTCTTGGGTTTGGCTGGCTATTACATAAGGTTTGTCAAAGACTTTTCTAAGATTGGCAGACCTATGACAGCATTGATGAGGAAGGAGAACAGGTTTAAGTGGGATGACAGTTGTGAAACAGCGTTCCAAACATTAAATGAGCGTTTAACTAGAGCTCCAGTATTAGCTTTACCTGAGGGAAGTGAGAATTTCAAGGTATATACGGATGCTTCGAAGAATGGTTTGGGTTGTGTGTTGATGCAGAATGGGATAGTCATTGCCTATGCTTCTAGGCAATTGAAGTCTTAAGAGAAGAACTATCCGACTCATGACTTAGAGTTGGGGGCAGTGGTGTTTGCTATAAATATTTGGAGAAATTATCTGTATGGGGCGACCTTCAAGGTGTTTTTAGATCATAAGAGTTTGAAGTACATCTACACACAGAAGGAGTTGAACATGAGACAGAGGAGGTGGATGGAACTCAGTGGGAATTATGACATGGATATCATGTACCATGAGGGTAAGGCGAATGTGGTGGTAGATGCACTAAGCAGGAACAGTGTGCATCCTCTACGCAAAGCCATGTCACTAATGAGATTGAGAGATGAGGTGACAAAGATGGGGATTCATGTGATCCAGAAAGGGGATGCTAGAGGGGATTTGACGGTCGACCCCGAGCATTATGATGATATACGCAGGAAGCAGGTGCTTGATTCAAAGATTCAGGAGTGGAGAGCTGGAGTAGAGCGGGGGACAGTGTCTCGTTTTTCTATTCATTCTGATGGGAGTGTTCGGTTTCATGGGAGCTGGTGTGTACCACAGGATGAGGAGTTGAGGAAGATGATTATGACGGAAGCTCATTGCACTCCTTATTCTGTACATCCGGGTGGTGACAAGTTGTATAAGGACTTAAAGAAGACTTTCTGGTGGTCGGGGATGTAGAGGGAGACGGCGGAGTTTGTGGCTTGATGTTTGACATGTTAACGGGTTAAAGGGGAGCAACAAAGGTCACATGGTAAGATTCAGTCTGTTGAGGTAACGGAGTGGAAGTGGGAATCTATTTCTATGGATTTTATTGTGGGATTACCGAGGACTCAGCAGGGTAATAACATGATTTGGGTGATCGTAGACCGGTTAACCAAGTAAACTCACTTTATTCCTATGAAAGATACATGGAGTAAGGTGCAGTTGGCGAATGGTTATAGGAAGAATGTGGTGAGGCTTCATGGAGTACCAAACGATATTGTATCCGATCGAGATGGGGGATTCATTTGCCGATTTTGGCAAGAGTTGCAGGAATTGATGGACACTACACTGAAGATGAGTACAGCGTTTCATCCTGCGATAGATGGGCAGACAGAGAAGACAATCAAGACCTTGGAAGACATGTTTAGGGCATGTGTGATGGAGTTCGATGGTAGTTGGGAAGATAGACTGGATTTGATCGAGTTTTCTTATAACAACTTCTATTACACGAGTATTGGGATGGCTCCTTTTGAGGCTTTATATGGGAGGAGGTGCATGAGTTCCATTTGTTGGGATGATAGTGCAGAGGCGGTGGTTTTAGGACCACAGATGGTGAAAGATATGATTGAGTAGGTTAGATTGATTCGACAAAAGATGGAAGCGGTTCAGGATCGACAAAAGAGTTATGAAGACTTGCATCGCCGGGAAATCGAGTTCCAAGTTGGTGATAAGGTTCTTCTTAAGGTGTCACCCATGCATGGAGTGATGATATAGGGTAAGAAGGGAAAGCTCAGCCAGAAGTGCATTGGCCCTTATTAGATTCTGGATCGTGTTGGTGAGGTTGCTTACCGATTAGCCTTACCGCCAGCTTTGAACCGGGTGCATAATGTTTTTCATGTGTCTCAACTGCGGAAGTATATGAGTGATCCTTCTCATGTGCTAGAAGTTGAGAACATCGAGTTGGATGAGTCCCCATTTTATGTGGAGATACCTAAGGAAGTTTTGGATCGCAAGGTTCGCAAGACAAGGAACGGGGAGACTGTGTTACTTAAGGTGTTGTGGTCTAACCACATTGTGGATCGAGGAAGCGACTTGGGAAGCAGAAGAGGCCATGAAGGAGCGTTATCCTCATCTTTTTGAGCAGGTATGTTTGGTAAAGGGGACGTAACCTTGATTCTTTATGGGGGGTAGAAGATGATCGCGTTAGTTCTTGCTGCATTTTGAGTCAGTTTTGGTCAAGTTTTAAGTATGTTTCGGGTCGCTAGTGTCGTGTTTTGAGTTTTATGTTGGGTTTTAGGTGGTTGGTTGTGTGATGTTGAGTATGCGGTGTTTTGTTTTCGGTTTGGGTTTGAACTTCGGGGACGAAGTTCAGTTTTAAGGAGGGAAGACTGTAATACCTCGGGTATTTGATCTTTGGGTACTCTATCGAGTAGACGGTACTCTGTCGAGTAGGTTGAGATCAGAATATGGAGGAGTTCCTTTTCATTCTTACTCGATCGAGTTAAGCCAACTCGATCGAGTAGGTGGTACTCGATCGATTATGTTAGTTACTCGATCGAGTATCTGCGCTGTTACGAGTTTTTCCCGGTTTGATTTTAAGTAAAAGGAGAGAAGTTATTTTATTTAATCAATGAATCTTTACATCAGTTTTACTTTTACTTTACAACTTTTTTACATCGTTCAAACAAAACAAGATATACTCTCCCTTTTTACTCTCAAATCAAGGCGTTCGCTCGTCGTATTTTGGGGCGTTTGATATTGCTGCGTTCGTCGTGTCGTGGGTAAGACTCGTGTACCAATTTTATGTTAATTATGTAAGGTGGGTTAAACCTTAATTGGGTAGATTGAGAGTTTTGGGAGTAATTGTTGTATTGTTTGTGATTTGGATGTTTAATTGTATAGAAGGTGACTTCGTAGAGGAAAGATTTTGAGTTGCTTGCGCTAGCTTCGTGACATCCATTCGAGGTAGGGTTTCCCTACTCTGTAACTGTATAATTGGTTGCGACGATGTGATGATATGAATATATATTTATGTCTATAATGGTATTGTTGTTGATGACATGTTTACTAGTTTATGGATGAATGATATGATTGTATGTAGTTTGCGAGGTGCGCCGTTGGCTGAGCGGAATCATTTTTGGGAATGGTTCACGCTCTTGTTCGCCCCTTGTGGTTCCCGTCACAAGTGGGATGTGCACATTAAGGATCAATGAGTTTTGCGCTCTATGGTTATGAGCGGGGCTTCGGTGGCAAGGCTGCGGTCCCCACTGGCGGAGTGGATTATCTGTTGCGACGGGTAATCTGGCAGGACTACACTTGTGTAGTCAAGTGTTTGGAGAAATTGTGGAGTTGGAAGAATGTGACAATGTTTTGCTTTGTATTGTATTGTTGTACTTTGATATGCAGTAACTGACCCCATTATGTGTTTTGAAAACTGTGGTGATCCATTGGGGAATGGTGAGCAGTTGATTAGCAGGTATGCTTTGGAGAGCGCGCGAGTTGCTTGGGATGGAGTCACCACTAAGTTTTGTAGTAGTCTTCCACTGTGTCTTAAGATAGTGTTTATTTCAGTACTTTCAGTATTATAGCTTTGGAGACAGTTGTACCTCACTTTGAGGGTCTTTGGGTTGGTTTTGTATTACGTTAAACTTAAACAATTTAATTATGTTTCTTTATGGTCTACATTGATATACTATACCCCGGGCAACCGAGATGGTTGCATCTCTATGTGCTAAGGTGATCTTGGTAAGGCATCTCGGTATATGAGGGTATTACACTGACAATACACAAATCGAGATGCAAATGCATGGACAACCAAAATTGAGGTTAGAACATGGACCATTTTAAATGAAATGCAACGACGATGTACAAGCAAAAATATTTGGAAAGCATCCTAACTCAATCACCACCTCAGTTTTTTTAAAGAAGATTAATATCGCCGAGTTCTAAGCCAACAGTTAGATTGCTGGCCCAAATTCCAAGATAGCAGAGTCAACTCCAATAGCAGCGAAAGTCCTGTATCAAAAAATGCATTCTTGATTTCAATACGTCTCCAACCATATTAAATCACAAAAGTACAGGAATATGACATAGTATAACACACTATTCATGAAGGTTTTCAGGAATGACATGGCGTTAAAATTACCTTTCTTAATTGATTATAATTGATGAGTGTGTATTTCTTACCTTCTTCCCATTAACTACATTAATGTAGTTTAGACTGAACAATTATAATTTTAGCAACTTTTCTAAGCTTCAAAAAAATACCAAGAAGCTTTAAGAATAAAAAAACATCAAAACCTAGACCGTTGGTGGTATTTATTAATTGCTGATATAATCCTAGACCTCTGATACTAACATTAGACTGTTGGTGGTATTTGTTAACCATTGGTACACACTAAAATTAAATTAGAAGTTTAGAATGTAAATGATGTCAGTATCCAACTTTTAACGTTCCATTTTGCTTTAAACCTCTACAATTTCACTCTTGTTCTTCAAAAGATCGAGACAAAGCACACACGAAGAACACACAAATAACAAATTGTACTAATAATAACTCTAATATAACACTAAAATAAAATAAACTCTATTCACATATTACGCAAATGTCAAATATGACGATGAAAAGGTTTTTGAAAGCTGTACATATCACAATGTAACTTTTAAGAGCTTACTGCGAACTTGAGAAGTGGTAGGGCTGTGGGCGGGCCTTATATCTACGCTCCCAAACAGAGATCTAAGTTAACAGAACCAGGAACCAACCAATAACATCACAATTATCGCACAACAGTCGAGTGCTGCCAGAGAAAATGGGTCAGAGAAAATGGGTTTCACCTCCATTTACTCTCTAGTCCAGTGCTCTTGGTCCAAAAGTGAAGTATGACCTCAAACAATGTCTAACCCCTGAAAATATTACAAAATATGTTAGATGTCGTGTGGCAGCCAGACATTCTATATAATGGACTGTCGCACAACTCAAAGAAAACGGATTTATCTTCTTCAATACAAAACTTACGTTAGAACTGGAGTTATTCTCCACGAAATTTAGGGCAACATTTGATTTCTAGAAAAGATAGTGGGAACAACTAAATTAAAACATCAAACAACAGCCGGGAAAAGTATTTTGATTTGGCTTAGAGGGAGCACAATCGATCCCTCCATTTCCCTCCCCTCTATGTCTATGTTTCACTCCAACTCAACTTGCCAAACAAAATATAGACTAATATTATTTTGGATTTGTATACCCAAAGACTACTGTGACAATTCTTTCACCCTACAAAATTAAGAAATGACGATTAATCTGTAACACCCTCATTTATGCAAGAGCTTGTACTATGACTTCCTAGATAATTGAGTGCGTTACCATCTAAGAATAACCAAGGTAGTAGATAATCAATTGAAAGAAACGCAGTACTTTAAATAAAATTAATAAGTCGTTACAACAATAATGTTTAAGTAATACTAATACAGTGGAAATTGATACAACTGAAGACTTCTACTGTGATCTAAACTCTAGGTCAGTCTTCCATGTCCTCTTGCCATCTCATGCTATAACTGGATCCGTCAGTTACCTGTCAGATCTGCTCCTCATTACGGATCATCATAGGTGCACAAATACACGGTCAACCTCGCGGTTAAGTAGGATAATCAAATAACAACAAGTAAATATGCCAAATGTATGAATATGAAATTGCCATGGCCTTTCTACTGAGCTCATCAACCCGAAACTCCCACCCGCCAATCCTTGGTGGGGTCTGCCTCGATCGTCATCGAGAATCCAGCTTAACAGCTGAGGTTATCCGGAGACAGGTTTGCAGAACCTGCCCGGGCCTTAACCCGGATATGGCCTGAGGTTATCCAGAGACAAGCCTGCAATCATAACGCGCCTGTAATTTCAGCGCCAGCCTGGGCCTTTAAAATTCAATCACAGATATCCAACCGATATCCAACCTATCATGCATATGCCATGCTCATGAATACATCATCATAACATAACTCAATCCATATCCAAACCGATCACAAATGCATATGTCAGACTTAAGTATACAATAATCACCCAGCCATAACATTACATCACAAATCAACCAAAGAGACATAGCATCCAATCAAAATAAACAAACAGGATGGCAGATTAAATTATCCTACCTCGTAAAGAAAGTCTTGACTAATAAAGTAGCAAGGCTCAGAAGTATTCCAATGCAAATCCGTCACCTAACACAATAATATTTCTTCTTAACTACTTGTTCGTATCATCCCAATATTATTATTACCGTCTAATTATTTTACGTTTACTATTTTCACCATCATTTCTATTAATAATAATAATAATAATAATAATAATAATAATAATAATAATATTATTATTATTATTATTATTATTATTATTATTATTATTATTATTATTATTATTATTATTATTATGGATTACGGGAACAAATTACGAAAACTAATTACGAAACAATTACGAGTTAAGTATAAAACGAATCGTAAATAACCTAGCCCAAACTCGACTAACAACCGAGCCCCAAACTACCCTTCTACAACCACCATATGCCACCTAACCAGCCACCAACTCCACCGTGGCAGACCTCTGCACCACGGTGCAACCT
This sequence comes from Silene noctiflora, assembly GCA_009801015.1. Taxonomy (NCBI): domain Eukaryota; kingdom Viridiplantae; phylum Streptophyta; class Magnoliopsida; order Caryophyllales; family Caryophyllaceae; genus Silene; species Silene noctiflora. Next base: position 54,126 of record VHZZ01002964.1, on the reverse strand, counting down.
TCCTAACACCACTCGCCCATTGACCCAACCACCATGTCCCAACAAACACCAGAGCAGCCTCCAACTCCCTCGCTCCTCTAACTAACCCGCCATACACAACCCCTATTCGGCCACCAACTGCTACCTTCTGCCACCACTGGCCACCACCATCACCACCGCTGACAAATGGGGGTTCTAGTGGCAGCCTTGCCACTGCCTCGACTCACAGCATCACCTCTCCTTGCCTCACCAAAGCCCGACTGCCACCACCAATATCCAGAAACACCCAGATCAACCTTGAACCCGACTCCAAAACTGGTCCACATCTCCCTAACAAACCGACACTACCACTCCTAGACACCACCCAAGTCACCACTGACGCACGGTGTTTCCAGAGGTGGTCCTCCTCGACCACAACCACGACCCATAAGCCAATAACCCCCGCACAAAACCTACCCACACACGACTAAACTGCTCTGTTCTCCCTTCCTTACCCCCTGTTTCTCTTTACTCTCCAGCCACCACTCACATGACACTTCCCTTGACCACCACCCGATCGCCACCGTGGTCGATTCCCACCCAAAAACCATACCCACCAACCCTAGGTCCAGCCAATCAACGACAATGCGTCTTAAACAGACTCTAGGTTTGGTCCCTCTTTCAGTTATATGAGCAGTCCCCAACCCCTTGTCGAAAACCGCCCTAACTAATACCACAGCCACCACCACGGGTCTCCCTAGGGATGGTCATAGTCCCCTACATCCCTTCTAACCCAGACCCTTAACACAACCCAAGGTAAAGACAAGAACAGGCTTGTCGCTCCCATCTAAAATGCTTGAAAGAAGGAACAAATGAGTATGAACTTACCAAGGTTGAAGATGGCTATGTCATTAATGGCAAGCTCTGAATCCTGGCGTGAGGAAGGGCGTTTGAGTGTGTGTGTCGTGAGTGTAAAAGGTAGGTGAGGAGTGACGTTAGAAAAATGAAGAGGCACGGTAGGAGTTTGTGAGGAAATAGGGGATGAATGGTAGGTGGGTTGAATTCAAGCTCGCGTGAAAACGAGGTGCATTGTGAATGTATTGTTCCTTGAAGACGAGGTACTTTGAATACTAGAAGCATCGTAAATAATACACGCATACAACGAGGTTTATTTAACCGTTAATTATCGTAATCACAT
>VHZZ01002963.1:28995-39514 GCA_009801015.1 Silene noctiflora | reverse complement strand
GTAGTGTCTCTGTGGATTCGACCCCTATATACTACATTACTTTTGTTGTACTTAGGGTATTTATTTTTGCATAGGTTAGCGACGACCTATCAGTTACCAACTTTAGAAACATTTTAGATTATAGGGTGGTCACATTTTAGAGTCTAGGGTGGTCACATTTTAACACCAACACATATGTCACCAACTTTAGAAAGTTGTCTAAAGAATTTAAGATCGGTTCATTCCACAGTGACACTGGGTACAGTTAACGCATTCACCCATAAAGATGGTCACAGTTAGGTGATTTACTAAGGATTGTTTTATATGTGACCAATTAAAGATAGATACATGCTAAGTTTCATTTAAACTTCAAATTAAGGATGTTTACATTTCCTAGTCAAACACCCAACATTAGAACATGCTGTCATATGTCACGTTGTGATACCATTGATGTTATCATGTTAACCTTAGCAATTAAAAAAAAAAATCAAACATAGGTACTTTAATAGTTTGGGGTGGTCACATTTTAACACCAACACATATGTCACCAACTTTAGTAAGTTTACTAAAGAATTGAAGATAGGTTCATTCCTCAGTGACACTGGGTACACTTAACACATTAAGCCATAAATATGGTCACAGTTAGGTGATGTACTAAGGATTAATTGATATGTGACCAATTAAAGATAGGTACATGCTAAGTTACATTTAAACTTCAAATTAAAGATGTTTACATTTCCTAGTCAAATTGCTGACATTAGAACATGCTGTCATATGTCACCATGTGATGCCATTGATGTTATCATGTTAACTTCAACAATTAACAATCAAATATAGGTTGATATCTGTTAAGGTGATCACATTATCAATATCACTTATCTGTGACCATCTTAAGTCTATAATGTTCAAAAGTTAATACAAACAAACATACGTACATCCCTCAGTGAAACTGGCTACACTTAACACATCAAGACATATGTCACAATGTTAACTAATGTATGTCATCATGCTAAGTTTCATTAATACAAACTGACCAATTCAAGAGTTACATTTTCTATTCAAATTGGTGACCTTAGAAACATGTAATCATATGTGACCATGTGATACCATTGATGTTATCATGTTAACAATAAAAAATAGGTTCATATCTGCTAAGATGGCCACATTATCAACATCACCTAACTGTGACAATCTTAGCCTATAACGTTATTAAGTGAACCCAAAAAAAACTGCTGTTAAAACACCAAAAACATGCATTGAAACATAGGCACATTACTGAACTACTCTGGCGACATTATGACAACTTCAGTACTTCAGTAATCAAAGAGATTTCAGGCATATCTGTCGCTTTCTTGCTCTTCTTATTGATGCCAAGAGTAGCTATCATCCAAACTGCGGCCGCAAGCGCCTATACATTCAAGCAAAACCATTAGTAGTACACAACAATACATTCTGAAATATTAATTGACTATTAAAAGCTTCACCACCTTCTAAACCACCCTCTTCAGACCCTGACTCATCCCCGTCCTCTTCAGCAACAACATTGGAATCACCATCAGTCTCTTCACTTGACGAAATCTCTTCACTTGCTGCACTCTCTTCAGCCACCTCCTCCACAGCCTCTTCCGACATCTTAATTCTTAACTCCGTTCTTTGGCTGCTTCCCCTTTTCATTCTTCTCAACTATGGCAACATGCATGCATAAAACAACATTTAATTAACCCAATGTTGCCGTTTTTACCAACATTTAACTAATAAAGTGTGACCATTTCTAACAAATTCTTACTAAACCAAAATTTGTACCAAAAAATCGTCATTTTCAACACATTACCTTCCATCTTTTTCTTCGGGGTTGTCTTTTTAGCCACTTGTATTTTGCCCATTGTCTTGAAGTATGAAGATGATGACGGAGGAAGTATGAAGATGATGACAGAAGATGATGATTTTGTGTTTTGGGGATTTCAAAATCTGCTTTTGGTGAGAGATTGTAGAGAGAGGTGATGAGAGAGGTGAGGAAAAGTAAAAGTGTACAGAGAGAGGTATAGTAGAGAGATGTCATTATTGTGATTAACGCATTCAACCGTCACATTGGAGCTACAACCAAAATTTTTGACGGATCTTTTTTTTGCATTTCTTTATTCAATATGTCCTATCAGATTTTCCAATTAATTAAAGTACATATGGTACTTTGTTGCCCCACCCAGTATCCATATTAGCCAATATGGTATGTATTTGCCCCGTCTTCACCTTGTGACGGATAACGTCCGTCACAAGGGAGACGCTGAAGAAAAATAGTCCGTACAATAATTTTACGTAGTTGCTCTTTCATGGACGCGTTTTACTCTTTCACGGACTTTTTGACATTTATTTTCCATACCTTACCCTTCCCAAAAAAACAAAAAAAAACAAAAAAAAAAAACAAACACTCTCTAATTCTCTTCCTCGCAAAATTAACCAAATGCGTAAGATTAATCAACTATGGACCGCGATACAATCAATTTTCTTCTTCTGGTTAAGGCTATTGTTATGGAATTGCATTAGCTTCATTAAAATTACCGCACAACATGAATTTCCTGTACTAGTAGATTGTGTTAGTGTGATTAATCGGTAAAATTTAAGAAAACAAGTATGAGTTCATCTTAACATTTCCCACCATTTATACTATTCCCTGATAGGTTGGAATCAATTGGGTTTGTCTCATCAATTTTCGGTCTTATTAGATTTCGGTTTCGAGGTGATAAATCTGATGCAAATTCTCAATTTAATCATGAGCCTCCATTGAAAAGGGGAAAAAAATCCACTGATAATCAACCTATAATAAATCACAATAATCGACATTAGAGGGGTTTTTCGGTGCGGTGTGGTTAGAGGGGTAGCCGGTGAAGGTGATCGGTTTAGATGGTCGCTGCAAGTAGCAGGTGCAAGGTCGGTGCGGGGAGGCGGCAGTGGGGGAAGCTTGGCGGTTTGACGGAGTTGGATTGCAATTTGAGAGAATTATACCAAATGGAAAATGAGGGTGTAAAATAACAAGGGTATAAAGGTTATTTATTTTCATAATTAAATAAATCATGTACATGAGCATGACCCTAATTTTATTTAACTTTTTCGTGAAATGAGGACGGATTTATTCCAAAAAGTAAACAAATTAAATTAAATACAATACTTTGAAATCCGAACCTAGACAGTCGAGACTCGAGACACACAGTCACACACACATACATTTTGACAGACCTCACCAAAATCTGAAACAATAAAAAAGTAGGGTTTTTGATCTCACTATATAAACTCACTCACCATCATTCCTCTCTACTTTCTCCCTTCTCCACCTCACTCTCTCAGTCAACTTCCAGTCAAACCCCCTCTCACGCTGCCCTTCGCCGGCGCGTGCTTCACCTTCGCCGCCTTTTGAGCGTCGCAATTTCGCCGTTTAACTCTACATTCTTCGCCGATCTTCCGTAATCTCCACGCCGTATCACACACTCTCTCACTTTTTTCAGATTTTTTTTTGTCGCGGTTTAGGTTTTTATCTCTTCGCAGACGATCCTTGTTTTATGTTTTTTTTTTTTTTTTTTTTACCATAAGTAGTAACTGTACTGTTTTCATTTACATGCATTTTGTGTTTCATTGCTACTTTACTTGTTTCATGGCTTAATCTGTAATTTAATTCGCTAAAATTGTAACTTTTTTTGTTGCTTCAGCCTATTATCTGATGAAAATTTTCGGATAATTTGTTTACGACTTTTATTGGTGATTAAAAAGTATATTTGGTGATGAATAGTAGATTGGTGTATTTTGACTTGTGTTTGTTAGGGAAATTTGAATAAACTTGGGGTTTCTTGTAGAAAATTTCTTTCTTCTTGGGGAATATTGACATGCCTTGGTTCCATCAGATTTACCACTGTTTTTCGTGTATATATTACTGACACGATTGAAAAAATGTCGGTGTGATTCCATGCCATTTTTGATGTTTAGGTTCAAGTACTTGTTCCCAAGCATCACACTTTGGGCAGTGGCGAATCTAGATTTAATTGAATGGGGTTGTTTAATAAAATTTATAACTTAAAAAAAGAGGCCAAAATATAATTACTCGAATCAAGCTCGTCCCTAACATTTCGAGGGCTTTTGTGATATTTAAAAGATAGGTCCCTTTTAACAATAACTTATATTAATATATAAGTTTTAATTAATGCTTGATAAATATTAAAACAATCTGATAATAGAGAGCGCTAGCAAGGCTCACCAAAGTAATTATTTTAAATATGATTACGCTTCTTAAAAATAGTGGTAGGAACATTTTCAATTGCATTTTAATATGCAAAATTAAAAGTAAATATGCAGTTGTAGGGGCTCGAACTCGGGTTGCTTCAAAGGTGGGAGATTGCTTCTACCAATGAAACACTAAGGTTTGATGAAATATATGGTCACAAATGTACATATATATTTTTTTTTCAAGATTAATGGGGGTAAGGGTTCACCCCATGTAAATCCGCCCATGACTTTGGGATCGTTTTAGTGTACAGAACACATATTGAAGATGTTGTAAATTAGTGCTCTAGGTTATTCAGTGTTAACATTTAATAGCGCTAAATAATTTTGAGTTCTTTCCCTTTGTGTTTGTGATATAGGATGCATTTGGCTTGAGTGATTTGGAGGAAGAAGAAAGGGAGGGAGAGTAGGGGATTTAAAATTCTTTGTTTGGATAGCAAATAAGGGTGCAGGTAAATGAAGGGGAGGTTTTGGAGGGATCCATTTTCCCAAGACAAATCAAAATCTCTTCACAATAGCCAAGTTTTAAAAGGAAATTGTATCCAACACCCACATCCCATTTGCCTTCCCCTCCCTTTCTCTTCCCTCTCGCCTCCCTTCCCTCCACTTTTGCTATCCAAACTTAGGGTGTGTTTGGATAGGAAAAAAAGGAGGGAAAAGGAGGGGAGGGAGAGGGAGGGAAGGGAGAGGAAGGGGAGGGGAGGGGAGGGGAGGGAGAATGGAGGAAGTGATTTTCCCTCCAAATCTTTCCTATGTTGTGGGGAAATAATTTGGTTTGTAGGAGGGAAATGGAGGGACCCATTTTCCTGCCTCTCCAATTCCTTCTACCTTCATTTTGCTAACCAAACAATGGATCTCTCATCCCTCTAATCCCCTTCCCTCCCTTTCCCTCCAAATTCCTCAATCCAAGCACACCCTTAGAGTGTGTTTGGATTGAGGGATTTGGAGGGAAAAGATAGGGAGAGAAAGTGGGAGATTTAAAATTCCTTGTTTGGATAGCAAATAAGGGTGGAGGGAAATGGGGGGGGGGGAGAGATTTGAAGAGATCAATTTTCCTTCCTCCAAGGCAAATCAAAATCTCTCCCCAATAGGCAAGATTTGAAAGGAAATCAACTCATTTGCCCTCACCTTCCCGTACCTCCCTTTCTCTTCCCTCCTTCCCCCTCCCCTCCCTTGCCCTCCACTTTTACTATCCAAACAAACCCTTAGTTTGTTAAACTTTTTATCCAAGTACCCTAGTCTCTACAAGCAGAAGTTTTATTCTGTTTCTTATAAGTGGTGTAGTGGTGTGTTTTCGTGCTTTCTTCTGCTGTCTCTTCCTGATAGTGTGATGGCCCTTTTTTCTAATTGCGTCCATGAATGTTGCTTTTGCCTATTACCTGTGTAGATACCAATTCGACTTCTGAGTTCCATTTCTGGAAAATAGCTATTATGCATAATACCCCCATGTGTTTTTTCCCTACAACAAGCGCAGTTAATTTTTAGGCGGCAGTTCATGCTCATCTCTATAGAGGTGGACTAGTTACAGCTGAAATTGTTGAGCTCTGCTAGATAAATATCTGATGTTGAGTTACGTGTCTCTCTAAAATACTACTCTGATGCACACTGTTGCCTTTAGGATTTGCTTAAAACCCCTTGCTTAGAGTTATTWTGTATCAAAAAGTGTAGTCGAATTATGACCGTATCATATGTACAGTGAGTGCTTCTCTAGCCTGTCATGGACAAACATGCTTTTGAAAGGTGAACATTTTTTTCAAAGGTCACTGATGTAGAATTCATGGACAGGTAAGGAGAAAAGATGAGTTCTTCTAGAGGAATTGAGCATTTGGTTAAGGGTGTTAATGATATCAATATGGGATYTTCAGATGACGGTGCCTGGGAAGCGGTCTCAAGGAAGCAGAAAAACAAGTCTGCGAGAAATGCTGCAAAACAGCTGCCACAGCAAGCTTCAGCACCGAAAGCATGGGGGCAACCTGATACTGCTAAGAGGCTTGGTATGTCAAGCAGCAATGTTCAGGGAAGTGCCTGGAATACCCCAAGCAATGACATGACTAACGAAGGTGGCTGGGGATTGACAAAGAATCAAGGCCATCCTGTAACTGGGCCATCAAGGCATGGAAAGAACTGGGTTTCAAAATCTGGGACTTCAGAGGCTGTTGATAAGAAGTGGGCTGATGAAGAGCCAGAAAAGGTAACTGATGAAGATGATGATGATGATGATGATGAGGACATTTACTCAGAGGACGATGATGATTTGCTAAGTGACGATTATGAGGAGGATGAAAGTCCAACTCATGAGTCAAAGAAACAACACCGGATGTTGAAATCATTTTTTGACGTTGTTGACAAACTGACCGTGGATGAAGTCAATGAACCTGCTAGGCAGTGGCACTGCCCTGCTTGCCAAGGAGGTCCTGGTGCTATAGACTGGTACAAGGGACTCCAGCCACTTGTTACCCACGCGAAGACCAAAGGAACTATCAGAGTTAAGCTACACCGAATGTCTGCTGAGCTCAGCTGGAGAATCGTTTGGACAGTGGGAGGGTCTCCAAAAGATGGAGGAAGACCGTGAAATTGTCTGGCCTCCCATGGTTGTGATCATGAATACCTTACTCGAGCAAGATGATAATGACAAGGTATGTATGTATGTGCTTATACTTGTTGATGTTTGTTTGTTGTCCTAAAGATTCCTCTAAATGTTCCATTTATTCTTAAGAGGCTTACACATTTGTGTCTTGGCCTGTTTCGATATTTATTTTGGTATCTAAGAGTCGATTTATCTGTTTATCCAATTTGTTCTTCTTTAGTGGATCGGAATGGGAAATCAGGAGCTTCTTGACTACTTCAAGGATTATGCTGCAGTAAGGGCAAAACATTCTTACGGGCCCAAGGGACATCGTGGGATGAGTGTCCTCATATTTGACGGGTCAGCAATTGGGTATTTGGAGGCTGAGCGGCTTCACAAGCTTTTTCTAGGACAAGGAACTGGAAGGAGTGCTTGGGAAAGCAAAAGGAAGGTGCTTTTTTATCCTGGAGGAAAGCGCCAACTTTATGGGTTCTTGGCTAGAAAGGATGACCTTGAGGAGTTTAACAGGCATTGTCCAGGTTCATTCTATAATCTTGTTGGACAGCTTTTTCTAATTTATGAATTGTGTTACTCTGCCTGCAATCTGCATTAAGTCAATTAATAGAAATATGAAACCTGTAACCATGAATAATTAAATTCTTTTTGCATTTTCTGGGGTCTTTTTCTATCAGTCTCTCTGCTGGTTTAAATGCTGCATTAAGTCAATTAATAGAAATATCTATGTAACCTGTAACCATGAATAATTAAATTCTTTTTGCATTTTCTGGGGTCTTTTTCTATCAGTCTCTCTGCTGGTTTAAATGCTGCATTAAGTCAATTAATAGAAATATCTATGTAACCTGTAACCATGAATAATTAAATTCTTTTTGCATTTTCTGGGGTCTTTCTCTATCAGTCTCTCTGCTGGTTTAAATGCTCAAGTCATTAGACCACACAATGATGGGATGCATATGCGGTTTGTTTTATTGCGTGCTTAGTAGTTTCCTGATAGTGAAGTGGCAACTCATTTGAAACGGGCTAACTAAAGCTAATCCCTTAATATCTTGTTGTTATATGCTTTAACTATTGCACACTTGTGATGCTTCTCCTTCCTGCTCATCCGTCCACTCTTTGTTATGATCAGGTAAAACAAGGCTCAAGTATGATATGAGATCATACAAGGAGAAAGTGTTGACCCATATGAAACAGATGAGTGAGGACAATCAACAACTGACATGGTACAAATCTAAGGCTGCCAAGGAACAAGGGCGTAATAAGGTCCTTACGGAGTCTCTTAATGCGGTCAGTGAGAAGCTCCGAAAAACAACAGAGGAAAATCGCATTGTGCGCCAGAGAACCACCCTGCAGCATGAACAAAACAAAGAAGAAGTATGCCTATTTCAACACATACTTGGTGTGGTTTACCCGTTATAGATAGTTAACAACATAGGCTGCCTGTTCCTAAACATGCTAGGTTTTCTGCTCTCATATTATGCCCTATATAATGCAGTCATTTGTTTTGGTGCGCTATAATGCTCTTTATAATTCATGGTCTTTAATTCTTGTATGAGTCTGATAATGCATTGGTTTTGGCAGATGGACTTTCAAGAGCAATTCTTCAATGATCAGATCCAGAAGATCCATGAGGCAACAACTGTCAAGGAAAGCAAGTTTGAGATCATGCAGCAGGAGGAGCGGAAGAAAGTTGAAGAGTCGAAGGCACACCCCTCTAAGATGGATGATCTAAGGCTGAGGTAACTATCCTATTATCTTCAAGTACTCACACTTTGACATGTCATATATGTTTTCCATCACATGATTTCTCTTACAATTTAGAGTGTACAATGGTCTCTTTTCATATCTCTCTTTGTTGATTTGCCTGTTATATGCTACTGCATATGACGAGTAGATTTGTGAGGATGCATTAGTGTTTTTTTTTGTATAGCGTTGGTTGGAGTTCAGCAAAAATCTCGAGAGTNGAGTTCAGCAAAAATCTCGAGAGTATGAATAAGAATGCGAATTCACCCTAAAATAATTTAAATAGTTTACAAGTTTGACCAAGTAGATATTAATCTTTTAAATTTTAAAGAATCTGAATAGGGCATACGTGTCTGCCCATTGGACATCCACTGGCTTTTCTTCTCTTCATTCGTGTACAATGATGAGATTATAGGTTAATTGCAGTTGCAGTTTAGTTGACGTGCAAGAACCATATCTTATTTGAAGCACATGAATACATGATGCTCTAGAGCATTTTATAGATGTCAAGTTCTTAATTTAAGTCCGGACCTCGGATTGTTTACAAAAAAGGTTGTGGAATTATGTTTGAATCTTTACTTATCAAGTGCGTTTGATATATTTAGAGCTGAAGAGGTGAGCAAGTTCAAACAATTCCAAGAAAAAGAGATGGAGAAATTTGTTGGAGAGCGGGAGGAGCTGATCCGTGCCCACGAGGATAAAAAATTGGAGATGAAGAAAAGGCACTGGGTGGAGGAGCTTGAGCTAGAGAAGGCATTTGACGCTGCTCTGACTCAACTAATGGGGAAATATGCTCCAGGGCCCATTTAAGGAGGCGTTGCTGGTGTCGTAGCTTGATTCGACAGATGAATTAATCAGAATAGTTAAACTAAAACTAGGCGAAGATATGCCAGTGTTTTCTGTGTTTTTTTTCTTTTCTTTTTTATTTTCCCGTGAGACAATTAACGGGGGATGAAAAAAGTGAAGGAGGGACGTGTAAATATCCACGAATCCAGAATCATTCTGAAACTTAATGTGCAGGTCTATGGAACTTGTTTAAATGGCAGAAAAGGAAGCCTAGAGTCTTAAAAAGTGGTTTTCCTCAATTGTTTTTTTTTTTTTTTTTTTTTTTGTTCATGTTTTGTCTGTTTTTTGTTTAAAATAATTGTGGGTGGGTGGTTTAATAATAATAATTACTCCGTAATATGCTTGCTGCTTCCGTGTGGAATGTATCTCCAGAAGCTACGTACAAGTAATTTGTTAAGTTGGATGTGATGTGCACAATTGTATGTTGTGAAGTTGTGTGTGGTTTCGAGTTTTAGTCAAGTCAATAGTGTTACTATTATGAACCAAGTCATCAACCAAGTTAATGGAGAGTATAATGAAGAGTTGACTTAAATCATATAAAATGTTAAGAGTCTTGTACCATCGTCCTTATAAAATGGTAAAGATCCAATGCCAGTAGTAATTACAATTATCAACTAACACAAATTGTATACATCAACTCAATACACTGATTAACTTGTTAATCAACAACGTACTACTCGTATATAGATAATATATGGCTTCATCAACAACTTGAAAATGTTCATCTTCGCGCTACTCTTATTCATTTTATCAGGTTTATTTTAATTACGATTTTATTTTGTTTCCAATCTTGAATTCCATTTATTTGTATTAGTATCATTTTATTAAATCGACTCATTAATTTGATTGGTTGCGAATAATGTACGAAATGATACAGGTATAAGCCTAGGTCAACAAGGGTCATACTGTCAAGGTATGCACGGACCTTGTAACTATGAATCTAATTGTTGCTCGCAGTGGGTGTGTATCTATATCATTGTTGCTCGCAGTGGGTGTGTATCTATATCTATAGGCCAAACAACCAAATTGGTAAAAAAAGTTGAAGGTATTTGCCAAATTGGTAAAAAAACTATAACTTATGACAAATTGGTAAAAAAAGTAGTG
>VHZZ01002960.1:89538-100582 GCA_009801015.1 Silene noctiflora | reverse complement strand
GTTCGCCCCTTGTGGTTCCCGTCACAAGGGGGATGTGCACATTAAGGATCAATGGGTTTTGCGCTCTATGGTTTTGAGCGGGGCTTAGGTGGCAACGCTGCGGTCTCCACTGGCGGAGTAGATTATCTGTTGCGACGGGTAATCTGGCGGGACTAGACTTGTGTAGTCAGGTGTTTGGAAAAATTGTGGAGTTGGAAGAATATGACGATGTATTGCGTTGTATTGTGTTGTTGTACTTTGTTATGCAGTAACTGACCCCATTATATGTTTTGAAAACGGTGGTGATCCATTGGGGAATGGTGAGCAGTTGATTAGTAGGTATGCCTTGGAGAGCTCGCGGGTTGCTTGGGATGGAGTTACCACTGAGTCTCTTAGCTAGTCTTCCGCTGTGTCTATGACAGTTTTGGTTACAGTACTTTTAGTAGTTTGGTTTTGAGACAGTTGTAACTTACTTTGAGAAGTTTTGGATTTGGATATATGTATCACTTTAATTTTAATCTTTAAATGTTGTTTCTTAATGGTCTCTTATGATATACTATGCCTCGGGTAACCGAGATGGTAGCATCTATATATGCTAAGGTGGTCTTGGTAAGGCACCTTGGTGTATGTGGGTGTTACTGACAACATCAGTTTGATTTTGCGGGTGATTGCTATGATAAGGCTTATTGACCATTGTGTGTGGATCTTAAGGATAAATTTGATCTTGATTTAAACTCAACCTTATCATTAGCCGTTTCTTTGTGTTTGAATATAACTGTGTGTTCCAATAAACTTCAAGCAATTGATGGAGCTCTAATCTTCTGTACTATGGTTTTAACCTTCTTCCCTAATAATGTTAAGGCCCTTTTCGTAAAGTTGTGGCTCTTAGACATTTGAATAGGATTTCAGAGGCAAGTGTTACGACTTTGAAGGCAGCACGAGTGATAGAACCTCGTAATAAAGATATTATTCGAGAGCTGGAACAAGTTGCGTAGGCTCTCGAAATTAAGCAAAATGGCAAGCGACTTGTCGTAGACCCGTTGGATGAAAATGAGGTTCGAGTAGGAAAAAAGTGTGTTTCTTCTCTCCAAACTCAAGAAGCCGGTTTGGTGATGAATATGGATAAGGACGCCAGTTGTACGTCGTCGCAGTCGTGTCCTAATGAGATGCTCCTCAGACATGAATGTCGAACCTGCTCAATGCTCTAATCAGACTCAAAAAGATCAATTTCACAAATTTAACAAGAAGGGTGGATGTAACTCTCACCTTAATATTGGTGCAAGTGCTTACAGTGACCTTCTTCAAGGTAAGGAAATATATGTTCACTATCGTACATCTTTAAACCACAATGAAAATTCGTGTTCACTCGCTTCCACATAAGGAAGCTCAGACGGAAACTCCTCATGAAGTGACTTCAAGGGAAGCAGCAGTTCCCCCCTCTAGCTATTTGCCTTAGATGCGTAATCATATTTCTGAATTTGTGTCGCCCGAAAAGGCCGAGTTGGTTGAGGAAAGGGCTCTTTTCTAAATTGAGAAGAAAAATCGCCTATCGTTGAACTCTTCTCTTGTTAGTAAAATTTCCATGGATCAGTTTCAGTTTGCAAATGTTAAGGAGAATTCAAGCATGATTCGTAGCCACAAGATGCATTTCAAGGGCCAAGTTCGAATGGCAAGGCCGGTTACTAATGTGAAGACCACTTCTTTTGTCGAGCAATCTATTTTTGTTTGTAGGTACACTGGGATGGTGGCAAGGACGATGTCAGCGATCAAGAAGAGTAAAAGAAAGGACGCCCACTTAATTTAGTTCGATGTCCATTATCATCCACCTTTCAAAATATGTCGACTTTCATCTTCCGTTTTGTCCGTTTCTAAGTTTAGTCAAGTTTGCTGGAAATCTAGTAGCTTTGGGGCCTCCAATGCCCCACCGTTTGTTTCGTAGCTAGTTTATGTAATTATATACTATGTATTCTTGTTTTATTTATGCCGGTTAATCGTTGTCAAAAAAAATATCAATAACAGTTCATTGTTGATCGGTTATAACGTTAGTTACGCCTTACGACTTTCGGATATCATCCATTATTTTGTACTCCGTAGTAACTTCATATTCTTTTCGAGGGAGAAACGGTGCAATACTAATGAGAAAGATTAGAAGTACAATTTTCCAATTTCATAACTACTTCAAAGACTTTTTTTAGTCATGACAGTAGGTGGGGTGATAACAGTGATATTATATCATCCACTGCAACACATACTTAATGGAAAAATTGACAAGGATAATCCCACCTTTCATCTTTCTTCCTAAAATAATCCAACCTTTTATTAATCCCAAAATAATACCACTTTTATAGTTTTATACCATGTCTTCTTAAAATGGGTTGTATTTAAATGTTACCTACAATATTAAGTTAAATGACTGTTACTCTCTCTTTTAATACCATGTCCCTGCATTAATCATCTCCCACCGTCACCCATTTTCACACCCCCATCAACCCCAGAAAACCAACCTGCCAACCTCTGAGCGACACCGACATAGAACCGAGCTCATGTTTACCTAACCTAATAATAAACCCTGCATTATTCATTGTGTTCCACACCCTCCTTTCAATGGCAATTCCTTCTTCAACCCCATTTGTTCTATAACCCGATAATCTTAAATTCTTAAGGCCCTCAAATTCATAGAAAACAAAAACATCAACTAAATCCATTGACACATCTGTATAGCTTGCGTGAGCATAAATCTATCAAAATTTCAATCACAATAAACATTGAATAAAGGCTAAATTGCGCGATATGATAGTGTCGTGATTTTGGGAAAGTTCTTGAATTTCTAATTAGCCGCTACGAGCCTACGAGAATTTGATGCAATAAATATCTTTTGTTTTCGTTCTTGAATTTCTCGTAAATTCATCCTACTTGAAATTCTACGTTAGACTAATTTACTAATCTATTTTGCATCCCGCTCTGATTGTGTTCGATTTCATGACAGAAAAAGACGAGATTATTAGTGGTAATGTTAATGGAGAAAGGTGAGAGAAGCAAAAAAAGGTAAGAGTTAGATATGTGGGAAATGATGAGTTGATGATTGAAGCGTTAAAAATTAGAAGAAAAAAATGGTGATAGCTGTAAATGTTGGTATGAGTTTAAGGTTGAAGAAGAATGACTTAACTAAGAAACAAAAGCAACTGGCTAACTAAGTAACCGGTCAAGTGGCTTGTTTATAGAAGATAGGGTATAAAGGTGAGATTATTTTGAGATTAGTGAAAGGTGGGATTATTCTAAGAAGAAAGGAAAAAGGTGGGATTATTCTTGTACCTCGTTTCCAAGGTCAAGCGTCCAACGCTTTATAATCTTTATCATCAAGTCAGCGATGATAATGGTACAACAGGTGATGATACTCATGAAGTCATGATCTTAAGTTCGAATCTGTTCAACACTGAAACTGCTTAACTGCCATTAACGTTCCCAGAGTCCCGGCAGGAATGCCCTGACCTTGGTTGGCCAACAGTTTAGACTCAACCCCTCATCATTTTTGGGGCCAAACGGTAATAGTAAATGAAGAAGCAGGTGAAGTATATATTATAAGCTACGGAGTACTTTTTTACAAGATGGTAGTTTCAGCGAAGTTCTTTCTAACTTGTGATTACGACGACTTTGACTCCATCGACCCTCGATAACATAAAGAGAGTACGTTCTTATCATTAAAATACAAGAGGATGAGCAACTACTGAACTTTAATTTACAGATTATAGAGATTGAAAATCTCATTGTTGTTCTCGGAGTATTGGAAATGTCGGAAGCAATCACCTGGATATTGCGGCTTACTGTGTGACTCCCTCTTCTTGAAGAAGTACATACGGATCAATATACTGCGGAGGAGCAATTGAGATTTTGCTTCCGTCATAGACAAATGTTGGTCCAAAGTACTGAAGTAAAATAATTCATTCAGAAATGTTAAAGAAAAGATATTTGCTGTCAAACAAATTGTTCATCTCACATTACTTTCATAAGCATTTCTAACATTACTGTGATTAGCTTCCCATAAAGTGATCTTATCTAATCTACCTCCTAATTGACTAAAAATCGAGGAAATCGGAATACTGTTCAACTATCTTCACACTTGTAGGTTTTGACATAATATTATATCTTGGCTGGAGAGTTGATCTCGAAATCGCTCGTGCGACTCGTGCCTATCTAATCTAGTCAACACACTATAGATGCAGGTGACTGATACCGCTTCAAAATGTTAATGCAGTGAACTTCCAAACCTATACAACTAAATGGCCTAACTCCTGTACCCCTGTTTCGAGCATATGTGGTAACTAAGAACGACACAAAACACCATGATGACACCCTATCACAAATCATAGGAAGCAAAATACACGTAAATTGAAAGTACTACATGAATGAATAAAGAAAGTTCACGGATTAACAACTTACAGTTGTTTTTCCGATGATCCCCCATCATGTTCATTAAACAAAAATTGTTAAACATAAAGATAGGCGAAATATGAACATCGTAGAGGAAAGATCAGAATGTTTACCAGATAGAGAGCAGTGAAAACGCCAAACGTTATGAGAATCGGAGGCCAAAATGCTAGGAAGAATGTTCTGCCAAGTCTTAACAAAACTTTACCACGTGGAATTAACCCCTGTTCAACAAATACGAAAAGGATGACAGAATTATATATTACCACTTGCCAGGATGACAAACACGATATGATGTATCGTTTTTTAAGACAAGAAAGTCAATAGTCACTTTAAAATGGAAACATGGTGCAAAGAAATAAGGTAACAACTAACAAGTTAAAAAAATAACTTGCAATACTAAAACTTGTTATCTGAGGTAAATTATACCCTCATTGAGTGAGATGACGCATTTGTGTTGGGTACTTTTGACAAAGACAGAGTACAATAGGAGGCAATAGAAGTATAAATGTATAATACCCTAAACAGTAGGCAGCCAAAGTTCACAATTGTTGTGAACGCGTTCAACAAAAGAACAGTCAGTGTAAGGACTGAGTTATTCCGACACCTACTATCAGATAGAAAGATAGAGGACCTTAAAGATCTTTGTAACTAAACTCTAGAAAACAGACCACAGATCCACAGTTAGAGAATATACACATTAGTCATATCTACTAGATACACGCATCACACATTAACATGAACACTCCCATTAGTGCGGTAAAGAGCATTAGTTAAGGGAAATTTGTGGCTTTTATCTGTATGAAATGCCTCAGTAAAAGAATTTTCACTACAAAAACAGATTTTCCTTTATCACTCGTATAGGCAAAAGCAGTATCGTCAAAGTATCCTATCTTGATGTATTAAAACTAACAGCACAATTAGTGTTGTTATATGTACAAAGTAGAATATTCGACCACACATTAATTAGCGAAGGATTAAAAATATTAGTAGCACCTTATTATTTGAAATGATACGACCTATGAAGCACAAAAAACAAAGCAATTATTATGCGAGAAACGACATAGACTTCCTTTAACTTACGCTAAATGACATCATTTTTTTCACAAAGTCGTAACAAGCAGATAACTGAACAACGTCACACAAAGAAAGCCGCCAAAACTAAGAGAAACTCTTTTAACACATCATTATGACTTCTGTAAATTCTATCTTTGTATATTTTTAATATAGACTAGTAGTAATACAAGGAGATAAGAGGGTTAAAAAAATCTTTTAGACATGCACTTTTTTCAGAGTTCATATGGTGTCTTGAATTTACAGGAATCCCACGATGTACAGGAAATGGGTACATGCCAATTATCAGAAGATATAAGTTAAACAACAATACCCTAATAAATATTCAATATCCACGCAACCTCAACTCTGCTAGATTGTAGAGTCCTCTGTCAGGTAGTCTACATACACATGCTTTGAGCTCGAAAGATTTCGTCAGATGGACTCAAATTATACTGTAACTTTCTCTTTATAGTTGTATCGTGTATCTCAAATTAAAAAAAAAATTAAATGAGAAAAAACAGACAGGCGCGTTGTTAGTATATTGTTGGACGCCTGTATAAGAAAAGCAGGGAAAAAACACAGTATATCCTAAACTAACGTATAGGTGCTACACTGCTATCCATTTCAAACTAAATAATGCAGAACTATCCACTGCGTTTGTCCAATTTTTTTACAGCCGCAAACTCTAACAGGAACTTGATATAAATTTACAGAATCAAGAGTGCTCATGTTACTTTGGCCGAAAATTGTAAGCCATTTTTTTCTATATGGTGCCATGGTCAGATCAGAGTCTGCTAATAAGTACTTATAGGAGTTCTATTAATAAACCATGAGAATTCATATTTTGATATGGGCAAATTTGTAATGAGATTCAATCAAGATCTTCATAAGTACCGTTTTGTTCTGTGAATATAGCACAACTTTATCCCAATGTGGCAATATCACTATCCCAATGTGGCAATGTCACTTCGAAATCATTAACAAGTGCTCAATAAGTTCCGCAACAAATTCTGGAAGAATGGCACTCCGTAGTTGGGTATACAAAAAGCACAAGAATCAATAAGGCAATTTAGGGCCCTATACTCCTATCATATTATTTATATAATAAATCAGATTTGGGCTCTCGGGCATGAAATTCAAGATATCAATTTAACACGCAGAAATACAAATAAGCCAAAGCATCAGGTTAGGCAAGGTCATTTGAGCAAAGAACAAAATTAGTTATGTTAATAAACAAAATCATCAAAAAGTTAAATGTATGTCAACCTCAAGGCCTTCGCTGTTCAACGCCATCGATTGCTCCCTTTGATTAGTTAAACTTTTATCAAGACGACCCATTGCGATTGAATTCCTCTGTGAGAATGATCTATCACCTCCCTCTTCCATTATCTCATTCCCAAATGTGCCGTTGTTTATCTCCTCAAGCAGTGATGCTGGTGAAATACCTCTTTTTCTTAGCTCCTTCATGAACAAAGACTCGGGAGGTTCACCATCTACAAGGAGTTAGACAGTTAGTGATGCTAGGCAAACATAGAATAAATACATTTTATATTATTTTATCTTCTCGCTCCATGAAAATTAAAAAAACATTGAGATGTTTGGAAGATTACATAATTTAATGCATCCGAATAGTCGAAAGAGTTCAAAGTTACACTGGATTGTGGAACAGTTTCGGAACATAAAAACCCAAGCCAATAAACAAAAAACAAGAATGGTTTCTTAAAATAGTTGAGAATATAATAGCATGGAAAGAAAAGAGAGAGCATCAACTAGACTAGCAAAGAAGTGATATCTGTTAAACGAAATATGGAACAACAAAAAACTTAATCTCAGCATTTTATATGTTACATTGACAATCACAAAGTACATCATGCTCATGTGAGAAGGAAACCAGAAATTAATCAGACAGCCACTACGCTATACCCATGGAATATGCTTTAACTCCCAAGTAAAAACATAAATAATGCACTTGTTCAGTACGATATTCCTCCAACATGCATTATAAAATCTTCTACTCATATGTTACTATAGTCTATAGGTAACTCAATCTTTCTTTTTAGCAGGCAATTCTTGATTCAAGAAGGAAGGACAAGAGGCCTCCTGTGAGCTATTATGAAATCTATTTTCATGGCATGGGACCTCAAGTCAATGCACTGTAATGTATAAGAATGAATTACAAGGTAACATACTCCGGTTCTTTCTATGACTATAGGATCGCAAAAAATATGGCTCATTAGAGAGATTTGATATGCCTAAAAAAAGTCTCCTTAGCATCTACATGCACAATTTATTATCCTCATCGAGAAATCTTAGAGGACTTAGTTAATATTAAAATAGACATTTGGGGTTTTTCGATTGGTGAAGTAATTTTTATTGTCAAAAAGGGTCTGGGGATGGGTCATAGAATGAGCCCTATATAAACAGAAGGGGCTAGTGCTCAAGGTTTCATCACCTGACGCAGCAGAAAACAGGAAGCACGTAAGATGACGTTGTAGGAAGAAAGATTGTGGGGAAATGGAGTCAAAAACTGCCAAAGGTGGTTAGTCGGACTGAATGTAATCATAAAGATACACATCGTGTGATATAGTGGACATTCTCAACAACCGTAAAGCAAGTTCGTGAAGGAAATTACCCTATTATAAATAGATTGGCTTGTAAAATGCATATATAAACTGAGGCCTTTTCATTTATAAATAGATCAAAGAGCCATGAGATCAAAAACACATTAAACAACGACAAAACACGGCAAACAAGTGCACAACGTAGCTTTTTATCCTAGATTCCGAGGACTAGCGTCTTGTGCAGGACATTAGGAACAGTTTTAAAAGTACGGTCCTTTAACTAAAAAAGCATGTTATCAGAGGCACCCAAACTCATGGGTTGACTGATTGTATACTTTGTGACACTTGCATTAATATGTTGGTCATTTGGTCATAAATGCATGTTGTATCATAAATTGCACTGTGAACTTAGTTATGTGAATATGCATTACCCAGTTACCCTCCTAAAAGCATACTCCATTAGACAGCAAAGTAAGATATTTATGTAGCAGCTGACTTGCAACTTGAGAGGAATGATCAAAACAGATCCTAGATGGAAATTGTATACCATTTAAATAGTATATACATTATACAATCAAGCAGAATCACCCCCTTCAGAAATGAATCATAAAATACCAACCATAAATGGAAACAAAACCTAGACTTCGGCCAACAGAACAAACAATAACACCAGGTGTTTCATGTCATCCATTTCCAGAGCACATCGTACTGCAAAGAATTACATTAATTTTTGCTAAATTACATAGACATGTTCTCATTTTCATGCTTCTGCTTTCATTGTTATAAAAGGGTATGTTCTCACATATGCCAAATTTTCTAACAAATGATTTCATTTATAAAGAGCTTATCCCAATACCTATATAATTGTATAAAGAATCTCATTCCAAAGTGAAGTTAGGGGACTGGGCCCTACACAGCTCTTCTACTCCATGAAAAAAGCTCACAAACTATTTTGATTTAATCTTTAATATCCAAATACCAAAATAAATATTCTCTTTGTTCCCATCAATTTTTAACCTTTGTTTTCTTTTCTAGTATATCTTGTATAAATGACAAGAAGTATATCTTGTATAAGGACACCAAACTTTAACAATGAGCTATCTAAGATTCTCATTTCTCTCGGTCATTTGTTTACCTATTTTATTTTAGTGTTTCATTCATTTATTTAAAAATGATCGGGGCGGAGGGAGTACCTAAACTCTTCAAATAACTTAATCGTGCAACAACAATCGTATCCACTAATGGCAAGGCAAATGAAGTCGAGTCAGATGTACGCAGTTTTACCTCGCCTTAACAACATAAAGATACTGTTTCCATATGACATACAATGAAAATTAATTCGAGAATTGCATCAAAAGACAACTACTTTACAATAAGTTAACCATGCAGAATGTTTTTTCTAAAACAAATAAACAATAAAAACTTACTGCTGTCATTAGGCCTATTATCGCCATCTTGTAATTTACAGCACACCCTGTTACCATAACGCATCCTCCTCCTCCTACTACCAACATCATTAACACCAAAACCCCGGTAACGGTGTCGCGACCGCAGTCGAAGAAACCCTTTCCCCTGCACTTCTGAATCCAATTCCACCACCCTCGAGCTATGAAATGCGGAAAAAACAGCAGCCTTCATTATTTGCAAAGAACCCATTGTCATTCCCTGACAACAAATTCAATCAAAAAACAAAATAATTTACCAAAAAACAAAAAGACGGGATATTTATGATGGGTTTTTGAGTATAACTAATGGGTTTGATTCAATTTTTCATTCAGGTTGAAGAAAGTTGAGAAAGGTTATGGGAAATGTTGTGTTGCAGGTGAACAAAAAGAATAAGAAGAGGAATTATAGTTAGCAAGTTGGGGAAGTTTAATGACTACTCCCTCCTATTCACTTTATTCTTCCCCTTTCCTTTTATCACAAGAAATAAGAAAGTGAATTTGGACCACACAAAACACACTACCCCACATGTAAATAAATTTGAACCACACAAATCAACCCAAAAAAGGAAATAGGGAAGAAAACCCGAATAATCCGAAAAAGGAAATAGGGAAGAATATAGTGAATAGGAGGGGGTAAGATAATTGGGAAAAGTGGTGTATTTTAGTGAAAATGAGGTGAGTTTAGGATGGAGTGCGCATAAAATAGGGATGTATTCATGTAGTCATGTGGGATTTGGGTGTTTTTTGCGTGCATGTATTGCGGTTTTAAGGAAGGTTTTGAGTGAATTTGTGGCTAATAGAGGATAGTGTCAAAGGTTATGACGTGTGATTGTGTGCTTCTCTTATCTATTTGAGAGGTGTTGTGGCTTGTACTCTTGTGAGATGGAGTTTTCTTTGGGAAGGTTTTGTGGTCATCCTTTGGTTTTCTTGTGTAGGTAGTTTGTTACATGAGGGGGGAATTGTAGTGTCATCTAAGGAGGCTTAGAAGTAATAATGACGAGTTTGCTTAGATTGGGAGATTTGAAGTAATAATCTAGTGCGGATTGCTTACCGCATGTTGATGGAGAGTAGTGTTGTGAAAGCGTGCAGCTCTACTCTGAAAAAGGAAATACGGATTTGGTCGAAGATATGGAAAAATCTGGTACTTCTTCATATTAGAATGTTTTGTCGGCAAATGTGCAAGGAGGCGCTGGTGATGACGACAAGTATCGCAAGACGACTAGGAAATTGAGATGTTGTGTGCACAATTTTCGTGAGCGGGGGAGTAAACCAACATAAATATATATTTTTCGGGGTTGTGGGTCGGAATAGGTGGGATTTGGGGGATACCATCCTAATATGGATTTGCGTTAGTAAGGGAGTGGGTGGAGGCGAGTTGGAGAGAGCTTGATGAGAGGAAGTTTGTGTTGTTCATGGTGGTGTTGGGCGATTTGGGAAACTAGGAATAAAACGGTATTTGACGGGAACCACGTTAAGCCTAAGTTGATTGTGTTGGAGCTGTGTCCTCCAGTTAGTGCGGATAACGTTATTACACATACACTTGTACGGACAAGTGGGAGCTTGTTGGGGCTGGTGTCC
>VHZZ01002960.1:57645-80713 GCA_009801015.1 Silene noctiflora | reverse complement strand
TCATATTGTTTTTCGTTTATGACTATAAATCGCAGGGCAAATTTATGTTATAATCCTTTAAAATTAGGGTTTTATACGGATATTACCCTTCAGATTGTCAGGCAGGTAGAAGGAGTGATAGAAGAGATGAAAGTCCGGGGCGAGGGAGTCGAGGTGAGCAAAGGAGTGGGGCTGGGCGGGGCTGGGCGGGGCTGGGTGCTACAACAAAAGGGTGAGGTAAAATTAATGTCGATGTTGCGGTGTACGTGGGGAGAGGTGTGGATGTTTGTATGGTTTGTCGCAATGGGGAGGTTGTATGGGGCGTAGGAGAGTGGTGGAACCCAAAGATGACAGAAGCAGTTGCAATTCCCAAAAGAGTGTAAAAAGCAAGACAAACATGTAATTAGACATTACATCATTGTGGAGAGTGATTGTTTGGGAGTTATGCATGAACTTCGGCAACTGAAGGAGGGGGATAGTGTTCCATTTTTTGTTCTTTATGACATATTATCATTATGTTCTTCTTTTAGCTATATTAGATGGTCTTATACTAGTAGACTTAATAATAAAGTAGCGGATGCATTATCTTATTACCCACTGCGGCCGGTAGGTAGGGAGATGTGGTTAGGTTCTTTGCCCGGATACATGGTTGATCTTGTAATTCTGATTCGATATTAATGCATTGATATCATATTGGTTTTCTTAAAAAACATCGATTACCATATTAAATTTTGAAGGGAAATTGCTTCCAAAACCCTTTGCTCCGCTATCCCTCGCTTTCTCTTCTCTCCATTTTATTTCCCATGTCCTTCGCTCGTCCCTTTCTTCCTTATATTATCATTCGAACAAAGCACAAAAGAACAAGGGGGGAGCAATTTTGGAGAGTGAAAGAGAGATTTCTGTCAAATGTTTTCTTTATTAAAAGGGAAATCATTTACATCACCGGAGGAAAAAGTGGGGTCCCTTTCACCTCTATTTCGCTAACCTAATAAATGATGTTACCTCCTAGGGAAATCATTTACATCGTCGGAGGAAAACGTGGGGTCCCTTTCACCTCCATTTCGCCAACCTAATAAATGATGTTACCTCCTAACAAATCTCTTGCCTTCTTTTTCTCCGAAATTCTCTTAATATTTGTGATAACCGGCAAGTGAAGGCGGTAGAAAGTGGAAGAACGTAATGTATGGATAATTATTGCCCAATTTGCCGCATATGATGATAATACAATCCTTGACTAATTCATTATTTTAATCATGGTTAATTACATTCTTGGTATTCTAAATTCTCTTTATATTGGTGATAACTAGCAAGTGAAGGTGGTAGAAAGCAGAAGAACGTAATGTATGGATAATTATTGCCCAATTTGCCTACATATGGTGATAATACAATCCTTGATTGATTCATTATTTTATTCATGGTTGACTACAATCTGAGTATTTTAAATACATGAGAAATCAATGATTAAGGAGATTGTTGGAATTTTGGTAGGGAGAGTATTTCGAAACCAAAACTCAACACAAATCTTTATAAATTGTTATTATTTGATACGCGTATTACAATTTTTCTTATAGTGGTGAAACATTAATATAGTTATATGTTAAAAGTTTAAGGCAACACCTCAAAATGAGGCTTCCATTGCTATTTATACTAATTATAAGCTTGTTTCTTATACTTTTGTTAATAGCCCAACAGGTATCCTTTTAATTTTTCTTTTAATCAAGATTAAAAGGGTGCCTCAAAATGAGGTTTGCATTGCTATATACTTCGTATGTATACTAATTCTAAGCTTATTCTTAATACTCCTTTTAATAGCCTTGTAAGAACCCTTTCAATTTTTCTTTTAATCAAGAATTGGTTGTAACCCGTGAAATTCACTGGTCTGCTTTTACAATTTTAGATGAATATAATTAATAATATCAAAGATAAACAGATAAATGATTTACGGATAAATTAATTTCGAATTATTTGATCACATATGTCACTATACATGAGCTATCATATATTTTTTTCATTTGGATGATCAAGACTTACAACAAAATTAGTACACCTTTAATTACCCATTGCACCATTTTTTAAAATATGTAAAAATTCGTACAATAAAAGTTGTGTACTACAGATCGTACAATAAAATTAAACGTAAAGAATCTGTTAAGACGGAGGTAATAAATGGATAGTTGGGTTAAAACCGTAAATTTGATTATATTTACTAAAGATGTTCATATAGCAAACAACAATTATTGCGTGCGGCTTTCTTACACTAAGACAATCCAATTTTATTAAACGACCAGTCATCTACTATATTAAATAAATAGTTTTCTTATTAAAATAAATCGCCTTAACATGTAAAATCGTCTTCAATTATAATGAAAATGTACTCTAGTAAATTACCGCGCACACATTAATGTGTAAACCAAGCAAGACTAATTTAGTCCGACATTAATTTTCTAAGAAAAAAAAAAAAAAAAAAAAAAACAAACAAACTATTTTCTAAGATCTAGAATGCTTCACACAGACCATACTCACCAAACATGAGAGTAACAATCAAACCATGCAAACTATCCATCTTCCCACAATCTCAAGCCTCTAACTCATGTCAACCTGTCTCCATTTTCAAAATCTGGCATATCATCCTTTCGTCCATTATGTAGGAATTATGTTGTGATGAGACCATAAATATTTAACCTATATTCGTGTCATTGTTTAATGTCATTATAACTTGTATAATCTTCAACCATAGACGGATCACCTATTTAAGGGCAGAATGTATGCTGCAGAAACGTTGATGAAGCTTGTGATTTGAGTCTCAAAGATGACAAACTCGGAGACTTCATTATTTGTACCAGTGACACGAAACTCTACCTGATACCTGAATATAAAAGGAGGATACAGATCATGCTCATCAAAAATACATCATCAAGTAGTGAGGTATGCTATTATAGAAAAAGAACTTGTTTGAAATTTATTTAGGTGTCTCTATAATACCTTGGTATGCTAGTTTCAGACCCTTCCGTACTACCAATGCATTTTTCCCTCTTGCAAACCCACCTACGGACCTGCATCATTCTTCAGAACCTTATTTGTACAATGCTTGCAACTATCATAGTACCACTTGACATTCAAATCAACATCATATATAGTTGCAACTGTCACATATCTCGCTCCCAGCCTATATTTGCATGACAACATACATTTTCAGTAATATTCACAATATATTCAAAAATATTGTAAAGCTGGTAGTAATAGTTCAGCATGAAACAAAAAAAGTACAATATTACCTTTTGACATTTCATAATCTCCATGATGTACTCAAATTATCTCCCGATAGCATATCTTCCGACTCACTTGAGATATAGGATATAACATTCAAGTAACTTGATTCTTCACCGGAATGTAGTCTTTGTTGCATTAGAAAAGTGAAACTCAGTTATTTGACTGTAATTCTCAAAGTCCTAAGAATTTTAATAATAGTAGTGGTGTAAATTTACTCTCCAAGGAACGCTTTCACCTCTGGAATTGCATGGTTGAAGTAGACCCGCGTAGCGTGTCTTGTAGTTCTCACTCTAGCTTCACCTAGATAATTCATCGAATTTCGAATGTGATTTGTAAATGATTAATACAATTAAATTTCATATACACAAATAGTTCTATACCATCCAATTTACACTGTTGAACACAGCGGATGATAATGATAGTAGGTTCAGTGGACTCTTTACATGCATTAATAAAAGCCTAAACTAAACCAACGTAGTCGTTCCATACTGAGTATGCTAATTTCTCCTTCTTGTGTATATGTTGAATCATAGGTTATTAAAATGCTTATAGTAAATGGCTTATAGTAAATGGATATGTACAAGATACAATGTTGAATATTAAAAGTAAGTAGTATTATTACTGAATATTCTCAATGTATATTGTCATCGAACTATTTTCGTTCTTTGTTGGTTTGACTTCTCTAACTCTAGAAAACTTGACAATGACATCTGGGTGAGTATGTCCATTAGATGTTAAAAAAATTATATAACAAGTAAATATTTTCAATTAGTGCTTGATTTGTACGGGTTTTATGAACGTACCTATAAAATTTTCATTAGATATTCTTTCAAATAGAATGTCACCAAAGTCCACAAGCCTAAATCCATATTTTGGGATGGGTAGATTGGGCACCTCTCTAACAATTGTAGGATATGCAAAGTAGATGCGAAATTCCCCATAAGTTGCAATTTCAGTGCCCTTATTTGCATCCATATTCAATCTTAACAATTTGTATAAATGTCCCTAGTTTTGTTCTTGAATTTGTTAATGATACTCTTGCGGATAGTAGCTTGAATTAGATTGTCCTGTAAATTATAGTAATTATGTTATTTAACGGTACATGCTTGTGAAAAAAAAGGGAGTTCCAATTAAAACTGAAACATGTAATACCTCTGAATCTAATAAAAGCATCTCTAACACTAAAGTTTCGTCTTTGTTGTAGTAGTTTTTTCTTTCCCACAGGTGTACCACGCGCACGACAATCTCTGCAGTGAGCATATCGGCGGTCAAGTGACGAATGGCAACATAAGTGCAGTTGAAAGTCATAGCAAAATTTCTAAAATTGTTCTCGGTTTTTGTGAATTGTGAAGGATGGAGATGGATAGAGATGACTGGGTTGAATGTGAATTTTATTGTGATTTACGTAGGGTGTTTTGAGAACTTTATAGTGATTTACGTAGGGTGTTTTGAGAACGGTATGAACTGATTAGTTATATTTTAGGGAGGATATCGCGCATATTATTTTAGAGTCAAGTATTATAGTGTTAGTGATAAGCATAATTAGATAGATATGTATAATGTATAATGGAAAAATAATTGGTAAAGATAATAATAATTGGTAAAGATAATAATTTAAAAAGGCATATCTGACTTAGTTACTCTCCAAGATTGAAATAGGTCAAAACAAATAAAAAAGGATAATCTATCCTACAAAAACCGATTGTGGTCCTATCTTGATAGAATTGTATATTGTACATGAGATTAGTTGATTGATTCAATTCCTTATTTTACTCCACTAAATTACTTTTTTTTTAGCAATTAGTTAGGAACCTTTATTTCCTTCCTTTCTTATTCTTATGGTGTTGTTAGTCATATTTACATGGGTATTGAATGTGGATGAAATATGGCTTATTAGCTGCCACGTAGTACTACTCTAGAAAAAAGGATACCAAGTCAACGGATTTGGCTTCTGCATTAGAGAAATATATGATGATTAAAAGGGTACCTCAAAATGAGACTTGCATTGCTCGGCGGTGTATTAGAAACAAGCTAAGACTTTTCTGTTGATAAAATAAGAAAAATTAATAGGGTGGGTACTTGCATTGTTATTTATACTAGTTCTAACCTAGACCATGCCACAGACCGAGCAGGGCCTAGCCCACCTGGGTACATGCCTCGAGCTGGTCTATTTGGGAGGAGGCTCGGGTCGAACCGATTCAAGTTGGCTTGTGTCTAGCTCCGAACCAACATGTGGACAGCCGGACAAGCATGGTCTAGTTGGATTTTTTTCGATGGGTCTGGGGTGCCTACAAATTTTGGAGTTTGAATCGGGATCAGAACAAGCTTATACGAAAGTAACTTATCTAAAAGAGTAAAGAGCAATGAAAATAAAATCTTCCCGAGTAAAACTCTAAGGGATCTCATTCAAATACTAGCATCCCCTAACACAACCAAATCCAATAATCCAACGGCCCCAAACATTTCACCATTAAAAAAGACGATCAACATAATATATCCCCAAATCCTACCAACTTATAACGGTCAAGAATCCAGCAAATTCAAATTTCAACAAAGCTCACATCTTTCCCACTACTAACCAAAACAAACCAAACTAGCCGTTACACATTTCCTTACTTTATCCTCTGTATTTCCCCTTCCATATCTATCTATCTGCAATTCACCACAAACTCAAGAAACATCTCATCAAAGATCCTCACTTTCTTAATCTACACACATAAAAATTATCTGGGTAGTGATTTTATCATTCATTCAATGGTGGGTAGTTCGCCAATTAGATCATCTTCACCCATTTTGTCGAGACCGAACCCTAACCCGAATAATCCTGAAAGAAAAGGAACTGGGGTTAGGAAGAGCTTTAATGGGTACCCATTAGTGAAATCTTCGTTAGTTTATCAGCAGAAAGGTCTTGTTCCGAATACGCCTGTTAATAGTCCTGCAGGTACCATTTTAATTTTTGTTTTAATCAAGATTTTCTAATTAATTTGGGAATTAGGGTTTTGTATATTTATCTTGATTTACTATGATCTTGTTTTCTGCTTAATCTTGACTAATTGTAGCTCGTTAATTTCATATTTATCTTTAATTTTAATTGTTGATGATGTTATATTTATGCATATTGTAGGTTGATTTTTCTTAAATTTACTTTCCCTATGTCTTCCTCGTCCCTGTGATTTTTTTACATATGATTAAAATATTCTCACGAAGAATTAAAAAGTAAACAAATGATTGGGATGGAGGTGCTATATGAATTAGGTTGTTTTTGGCACTTATTTTTTCGCATGTAACTCAGGCTTTAGATTTGTTATGTGGATCTGTGAGGTTTTTTTTTTATGATTGGTCGCTCTACTTTTTCGTCGTGTGATCAATTTTATCTATGGACTATGGTTAATAAATAGTCTCAATTAGCAGTTTAATTTTAATTCATTCGACAAGTACTAGCAAGATGTTGATTCATATTAGGTTAGCCGACACTTAAATCATATAATGACTTAAAGCCGTGTTGTGATGAATAATCCTACTATGAACCCCGCAAAATGTGATGAATAATCATACAATGACTTGGGCCGTGTTGTTGTAATTCTTTTCTGACATGATTTTCTCCTCAAATCTGCACGTTATCTCTAGAAGAGCGTAATTTTTTTAGTTTGATTTCTCAAGCATGCAAGAATCTGCACTATCTACCATAGCAGTATTACTTAGCAGAAGTATATCAATGACAGTTCAAGCTAGCTGACCCTTAAATCATATCAAGACTCGGGTTTTGATGTTGTAATTATCTACTGAGTTATGGTGTTTCGACTTATTTCGTCAATTGTTAGCCGACCCCTAATCACATTACAACTCGGACTTGGATTTTGTTGTTGTTGCAATAATATGCTAAATTATGTAAACCCTACTGTTTTTCAGAATATGCAAGAGGTTTAGATGGTAGGAATTCAGGTGTGGTCTCATTCCGAGACCACGAGCAGAAAGAAAACCAAAGTGACCTCAATATAATAAAGCCGACTGCAAGAGCCAAGTCCCCCTCTGTCAATACAAAGGGGACTAAGCACTTCATGTCCCCAACAATCTCAGCAGCCTCTAAGATCAATCCATCGCCAAGGAAGAAAGTCTTAGGGGATCGAAATGAAGCTATCCGCACTTCTGCCTCTCTATCTGATGGCAAATTTCACTTTTTCTCGACAAGTTCGCTAGAATCTGATGATGAACAAGATGAGTCAAAGTCGGTAATGCCCACGAGTTTTGACAAGGCATCAGAACCCCATAAGCATGAATATCAACATCAAAATGGTTCTGATTCCAATTGTGGGGAGGTAAAGACTGATGCATTTGAGGCAGATTTAGTGGTACTTAGCCCTGATGTACCTCTACATACTGCAACATCTACTGGATCTTTACCTTTAAGTGAGATGCCTACATTGATGGTTGATGAAGCTCCTCTTGCTGATCAATCTCTTCCACCTTATGATCCGAAAAGAAACTACCTATCGCCAAGGCCACAATTTCTTCATTACAATCCCAATTGGAGAACTGAAAACTATGTTAACCAAGGAATGAATCTTGAAGATGATTTTACCAGTGAAAGCGTTTCTGAGATTGAGAACAGTAGTGAAGAAGTCCAGTCTGAAGATTCTCTGAAGGACCAAGATGAGGCTTCTTCTACCACTTCTTCTAGTTCACCAGTGGAGGCATCTCTCGAGGATTTGCCGCCACTATCAGATATGAATACCACTGAAAGTCCGCATCCAGTTGAGATGGTTGAGGCAGAACTCGAGCCTAGGAGGTCTCAGTGGTTTACAAACTGGAAATTTGTTGCTGTGCTTTTGTTGATCTCGCTTGGATTTATGTCGATTTTGTTGACATCTCATCCAGGCATTGGAAATGTTGTGTACGGAGATGAGATTATTTCTCGCGTATATAACAACCCTCACGCAGCTGCTTTGGTCGAACATTTCAGTGAATTCGCCAAAAATGCTAAATTTTGGGCAGCTGGTTGTGTTGACTATATGCAAAATGAGATTCTTTCTCGCGTATATAACAACCCTCACACAGTTGCTTTGGTTGAACATTTCAGTGGATTCGCCGAAAATGCTAAATTTTGGGCAGCTAGTTGTGTTGACTATATGTCTCAGATCCTACAGAATGTAAGAGAAGTTGACAGGTCTAGTTCTCTGACATTCAGTAACTTGACTGCCTGGCAAGAAGAGGAGAATTGGGGCTATTTTGTCAAAGAATTTGAGGAGGAGACTAATTTTCGGAGTGTAGAAGAAAGTCAAGGCTACCGGGAGCTTCCAAATGTCCAAACTGTTTTGCAAAATTATGAGATCAAAGACGAAGCTTCTGTACAAATGCAAAGCTATCCTGCACCTGAAGACAACAATGACAGTTCTGCCGAAGTTGCTGACATTGTAAAGCTAGATGATTCTCAAGCAGAAGTAGTGAAACAAGATCATGAGATCGAAGATGGAGCTTCTGCACAAATGCAAAGCTACTCTACATCTGAAGACAATGGAAGTTTGAATGAAGAAACTGGACTTGCAAAAGCAGTTGAATCTGAGGATATGAAACAAAATTACGAGATCAAAGATGAGGCCTCTGAGCAAATGCAAAGCTACTCGGTGCTTGAAGACAATGAAAATTCGGCTGGAGAAGCTGAACTTGTAAAGACTATTGATTCTGAGCTTATAAATGAAGAAAATGTTGTGATGGAGGACGGTGATACTGTGAAGGCTGAACAAGCATTATCAGAAGAAAAACCTGCAAGTATGGTAGACGAGTTCAATGTTGGTGAGCAGCAAACTGATGTTAAGGTAATCTTTTCATCGATAACACGTCTTGTATTCCTTTTCGGATTGTCCCTTCTTTCTTTTTTGAATGTTATTTGTAGTCACTATTGTTTGCGGTTACATCTTTCATCATTCATCAACATCTTATTATGTTCCTTTATTTTAATTTAAAAAAACCAGGAAGTATCACAAGTTTCAGAGATCCAAAGGGAGGTTATATCCACAAACGAGCCTTCCGAGAATGGCGACATGAATCACAATGATGATGTGCAGCCACCTGAGAAAGACACTATCATCAAATCAGTTGGAAATTCTCAATTTTGGAAACCAAGTGAGAAAAGTTTGGCTCCAATGGCAGCCGCTATCACTCTGGTTATCGTATCCTTACTTGCAGCCTTCATGTATATGAAGCCAAAGAAAGAAAGTCCTTTGGTTGATCAGAGCATAACAGAGAAGGAGCCTTCTCTTGATGAGACCCCATCATCTTATAGCGGTCCAGTTGAGGTTGACATGGTTGGTGAATCATGCCCTTCAGAGATGAGCAGCTTTCACAACTCATCTTACACCAAGAGTAAACAACAGGACGGAGATGAAGCGCATAGTTTGCAAAAGAGTTCTAAAAGGAACGTCAAGAGAGAGTCCCTTGCTTCTTCCTCATCAGAATATAGTATGGATCCATCTTATGGGAGTTTCAGCACCTATAGCATCATCCATCCCAAAAAGGTAAGTCAACCACTTGACAAGAAAAATGAGCTTAGCTAAATCCCAAGCGTGAGTAAGCGACTTAACAAGAACAATGTGTTTAGCTAGCAGCCTGATAAATCCGACTAAACTGACCTCACCCAAAACAACCGATTTATACATGAACAGACTATGAAAATGACTTATTGGCCCGACATGTATGGCACTTAGTGACTCACAAGTTATTTTCGTTATTTTTCAGGGAGATGGTGATGTAGTGACTCCGGTGAGACGTTCAAGCCGGATCAGAAGCAAGGTCACTTCTCCGTGACAGTCTTGCAAACAGAAAGCTCATTGTGGTGAAATCAGAAATGATGCTTCCTATTTAGAGCTTAGTTAGTTCCGAATTGTTCTTTCATTGTTTAGTTTGAGCGTGAGGCGTGCCACTCTAGTTCTTTAACTACAGATTAGCTGCTAATGACTACGAAATAGGCGCATGTGTGTTGCTTAATTAGGCAAATCTGGTTTGCTGTTATTGTCTTCAATATAGCTTTGTTGAATCTGCTTTGCCAATGCAAACTATTTTTATTACCTTTTTATCTTCATTCTTTTTATTATTACCATTCACGGTTTGAGATTATGATTAATGTTGATCGATCCTAATGTCTTTTAGAATTAAGGCTTTGTTATTGTATATTTTCCCCGGAAAATGTCGTTATAAACCGCAATTTTTTTTTGCGTTCTACTTGTAACCAATTTGTCCATCTTAACAAGTTCTAAAACAGATGACAGAAACAACTTCCACGACGAAATATACAAGGCATCCGTTAAGAATCGGAGGTGGACAGTGGACATGTAATACTAGTACTAGTAGTATAGTATACAAGTAAACCTAGACAAACATTAACATCGTAAAATCTCAAGCGACGGTTCAAATTTATTCTCTTATTGATAAGACAGAAATTAAGAAGATGAAGAAACTACAAAGATACAATGATGTATCATTGATTTTTCCGAAACAGGAAATGTTGCCTGATGATCCTAAACACAAACCGGATCAAACTATTTTCGTATAGTCTCAAATAATCAGTACATAAAAGTAGGGTGAACCAACTACTTCCCTAATTAAATAAAATTATAAACTCGTGTAAGACCGTCTAATACAACTCGTACATCCTTAGTAAGGACGCGGAGGCGGTGGTGGACCAGGATGAGGCCAAGCAGAAGACGGACCATGATGAGTATGGTTGATAATAGGAGGTGGAGGTGGACCGTAACCATAGGGATCACGGTTCATATTAGGAGGAGGAGGTGGGCCAGAGGGACCATGATGGTAGTTTGAGCGTGGTGTATGATAAGGAGGTGAAGGTGGGCCAGGTGGAGGCCCACCATGAGAATAAGGTGAATCATAGAAATTGGGCTGAGGAGGGTAGGCTGGTGGTGGAGGCCCATATGCTGGCTGTTGTCTACCATATATTTGCGGCGGTGGTGGTGGCGGTGACGGTGCGTATGGATCGTGGTGTGGTGGACCGTAAGGGTCGTGCGGTGGTCCGGGTTGTGAAGGTCTGTAAGCCATGATTTTGCTTGTGCTGGTGGTGGTAGTAGATGATGAATTTTGTAAGTAGGAAGCTTGTGAAAGAGTTATAGAGGTGTGGGACTTTGAACTTGCAGTAGTTTATATGCTTACGGAACTTGTTAGAGCCGGCCATCTGTGGCTTATAATATCCGGTCACGTAATTGTCATTTAAAATCGTGGGAGTTAATTTCACAATTGCACAAAGCTATGAGAGTTAATTACCACTTCCCCGTTTTTTTATAAGAGGGTAATTTTAAAACTTTAGATTTTAAAATGGAGTACTGTAATTTCTAATTTAAAGTGGAGGTGTTCATGGGCCGGGTTAAATGCGTGGCCTTATTTAGCAAAGCCCAAACCAGTCCCTTATGGGCTAATTCGGGCTTCTCAAATCCTAAAATTACCACTTACCTTACAAAATAATTAGCATAATACCTTCAATTACTACTTTAAAAACTACGTTAGTTTATAAAATTGTACAAATATGATGGCAAGAATGCTTAATCATGCATTCGTGGATATAATTTATGTTATGCACACATTGTTTTATAAATCTAAAAAAATAATAAAAAGTTTTTTATTACTTTAACACTGCTTTAATAGGTTTTATTAGAAAAAATTCATTTATTAATATATATGGGTTGAGCCACACCAAAATTTGTGTCAAACACTTGGCCTAAATCTGGCCCAAAAATATTTTTGACAAAAATAAAAGGCTCAAGCCCTTCAAAAAAGCCGGATCGGGCCAATGGATCGGACAAAGGGACTTGGGCCATATAATCACGTCTATACGACTATACAACGTACGACGTTACAAATACACACGTTTGCAAATCCTAGACAAAAACCGACACTTCTTGTCTTGTACTTAAACAATTAAACCTCAATATCCCTCACTAACCGAGTAACCGCTAAATCTCGATAACTTCTCGTCCCACAATGTCATCAATTTCAAACCCTAATTCATCATCAAATAATCAACCCAACAACAAGAAACACAACCGATTTAATTCATCAAACCAACAAAACCCAATTCCCAAATTGGTTACAAACTTACAATTACTAGAAGACATATGGGTCCTAATTTTTTCAAAATTGACAATTGAAATAATTGAGAACGTCCAGAAAGTATG
The DNA here is from genome assembly GCA_009801015.1 of Silene noctiflora. Taxonomy (NCBI): domain Eukaryota; kingdom Viridiplantae; phylum Streptophyta; class Magnoliopsida; order Caryophyllales; family Caryophyllaceae; genus Silene; species Silene noctiflora. The sequence goes on along the minus strand of VHZZ01002960.1, from coordinate 68,288 downwards.
TACGTTGTTTCGCAAAATATGTAAACAACCCTCCGTATTTAAAACGATTGATATGAGCCTTCCTCTTCGTCAAAATACTAATAATGTGCCTTATAATCTCCATTTTATGACTCCGTACGCGGTCGATTGTAGTGCGGGTGGTTTGGTTGATATTTATATGGAGTATCTTTGTGACGATGATATCTTTATGTATATCGTCGACAGGTACGTGTATATAATCTAATCTTTTTTTTGTTTTATTTGATTTTGGTTTACCGCCTCCATTTACGTTTGTTTTTAGGTTTGATTCAACAATAAATTACCGGTAGGAACTTTTGAAACTTGTACTCGAAATCCATATGATTATATTGTGTACTTGAGATTATTTAGTTATTATTAGGCTGCAATATATTCGACCCCTCTTAAGCTTAAGCTTGATTATTTATTGTCATGTGGACAGCTTTAGTTACTCGATCCTCTGTCAGTTTGGCCTTTGTTACGGTACCAATTACTGATTTATCGACTAAATATATTGTGCATTCTGTCTTTTAAATTTTAATATACGGTTGTAAGAGATGCAAGAATCTCAAACATCTGCGCCTTGGGGATGATGTATATGTGTCTGATGAAAAACTGATTGAAGCAGTTTATAAACTCCCAATGCTCGAGGAAATCCAGGTTAAAATCAATTCGTTCTCAGATGAGACAGTTGAAGCAATCGGCCATGCTTGCCCCTCACTGACATCATTCAGCTTAAATGGTGATGGATCTAAAAAACCAGATTACGTATACAATGGGGAAGCTCTAGCCATTTCTAAAAGCATGCCTAAACTACGCCATCTTCAACTAATTGGAAACGGCATGGACAATGTAGGCTCAAAAGCAATCCTAGATGGATGCCCTCTTCTTGAATTCCTAGATATGCGTGCTTGTTCCTACATTGATTTATCAGGGGATTTAGGTAAAAGAATTGAAGCCAACAAGCGCCTTACATGCCTTTATGATTCCACTGCTAAATATAGCCGTGTTACTTATTCTGATGAAGATGACTACGAAGATGACAGCTATTCTGACTACCCTGATTACTGCTCATGTTTTTCTGGTTCTGATGATGACGGTTTTGACGAAGCTGCATATATTGATTATTATACCCTTTGATAGTTTGACAATTACTTTACTGGTGATGGTTTATCAGGGTTATGAATCGTCCTTGCTGAATTTTCGGGTTTTACATGACACCATGAATATGTGATCATCTTACTGACAGTGACATTAGAGTTTCTGTTACGACTTGCTGTATTAACATTGTGTTTCTGCAGTATTCTTGAGATTATACGCTGAAATGAATGTTAGTAATGTTTTATTTTTCATCCTTAGTTGCAAATTGTCTAGTAGACTCATCCCTGAGAAGTGAAAAGACTAAGAAGTCACTGGGTTTTTGCTACGTCCAGCCAGTCGACCGATTTGTGTTCTGCAAATGTAACGTGTTTTGAAATCTTCTCTGCATTCTAGTCATTTAATCAATTAACACACAATTTACAAGTACTGAGCTCAATATATATAAATTGTAGCTCAATAAAACTAAATCACAGCTCTATGCTTGATGAATAAATGTTGAGCTTAATAAATATAACTCGTAGCTTAATAAAACTAAAGCACATTTTAATAAAAAAAATTAATAAAATTAAATCACAGCTCAATCAAATAAACTCGCTGCACCCCAAACATGGCAAATGAGTTAGTTTGTTTCGAGACTTTCCGCTCAACGCAAATATGATACGGAGTTATATAGTATACGCTTTCGGATGGTTGAGTTCAATATGTTTTAGATGAGGTATTGTAGATAATTGTGTACCAGACTACCAGTCATTTCACTTTATAACAATTCATGACTATTTTGCTCTTCGGTTAAATTTAGATCTTAATATTTTTGGCCGTTGAGGATAAGAGGCGGCAATCGGGTCAGTCGAGTTGGGTTTAGGTCAGGTCAAGTCAGGTTGGGTCATATCGGGTCAGCCAACCCTTTTGAGTCCCGGTCGGGTCGGGTACGGATCGGGTCATTCCAGGTCAAATGATGTACATGGTCGGGTCATAATCCGGTCCGGTTATTTTATCACATTGCTTCAATTTTTGACCATTAAATTTAGTTTTTAAGCATTATTTGGTTTAATAACTTCATTTTTAATTAAAACATATCGACCTAAATACAAAATCACTTTCATTTTGATCAATATTAAGCTTGATAATTGTCGGTTCATCAATTTAATCGGGTCAATATCGGTTTGGGTCTGGGTCCGGTTCGGGTAATTAATTATCGAGTCATGTCGGGTTACTGGTCGTCATCAACTCGGGTCGGGTCGGTTTCGGGTCACTGATCATCGGGTCATGTCGGGTTACAAGGCGTCATCGAGTCGGGTCGGGTCGGTTTCAGGTTGCAATATTTTCAGTTTCTGTCGGGCCAGGTTCGGGTCGGGTCAGGCGTGCCGGCTCTAATTGAGACCACCTGTCCCATTTTTAAGTTTCATCTTTTGTCTCACTACCTTAAAATATTGACATATCACAAATAAGATAATAGAAACGGTAATAATATATATCAAAGTGCTTATGTGTCATTAAGAGAAGTGATGAGACAGAAGATGAGACACGAAATGGGACAGAAAATTTGCAATGTATTTTTGGTCGCATCATTACTCACTAGAATTAGGTAAATATCAGGGTCTAAAAAGTTCGGATTAGCAACTTCTCCCTCTATCCCGGTCAATTGTTGTCCTTTGGTTTGGCACAAAGATCAAGGAAAGAGGAAGAGACCAATTATTAAATGACAAGTGGAGCATACTGAGTGTGAAGCATTAAATTGCTCATCAAATGCATTCTTTAAATAGAAAGGACAACAATTACCTGAGACACCCCAAAATGGAATAGGATAACAAATAACCGAGACGGAGGGAAAACTTTGAATTTTATATCATCTTTTGGTTGTCTACTTCCAGTCTCACTAGTTTTAAACCCGTGCATAATTGCACGGGAATTTCACGAAATGCATAAATATAAAAATCAAATTGCACATAATTATAATTTAAAATAAGAATCACTATATGTAAGAAACCAACTAAAAATGGACATATCAAATGAATATAGTTATATCTGTTTAAAACTATAAATCCTAACAATGATTCTCCAGTTGAACTTATATGTTTTTGAAAGTTATCGAAAAAAAAATTGAAGCAAATAACTCGCCAACACCATCCATTCCACCCGGTTTTGGTCTTTCATCAAATTTGAGGTCCAACTCAAAATCCGTCTAAGAAGTCATGGCATCCAACAGCCAAACTCACTTCTAGGATGAGTTTAGAGCATTTTTGTCTGGATAACTTGTCTTATAAAGGCACCCATCAAAAGATAAGGAGCAAATCCCAACCGATGTCAAGGGTGCACGGTTTTTAGTGCAATGTGCATAGGTCGCTTTCAAGTCACTTTCAACCTTCCTAAATTGTCCAAGTAAGTCCCAAAAGTCCTTTCGCTGCTTTATGGCTCTTATTCTACTCTTAGACGGTCCCTTTGAGGTCTTCAAGGAGCCTACATTAGCATTAAATAAGAGCACAACAATGATTGTCTCATTAACTTACTTTTGCTTTGCTTTATGCTTTATTTTCAGTTTGTGTAAGGCATTGAGAGGCGTTTTTTGTACTGATTTCTAAGGCCATTTGTGGCCCTTAGATGTGTCTTAAATTGTAGGGTGGATATTGCATTTCTTGGCCTATATAAACCAAGCTAACCCTATGTAAAATTCAGATTTGAATGAGATTAAACACAAGCTAAAAACTTTGTTTTCTACTTCATCTTCTTTGCTTAGTGCTTGAAGAGGCTCCTTTACTTAATGCTTGGAGTTGGGTGAACCCTTTTCTTAGTGCTTGGGATAGCTTTTAGGCTTAATATATTGCTTAGTGTTCGGATTAAGTCATATCTTTCACACAATCCCAATCACAATTTCGTGTTCAAAACAACCCCTTTACTTCGACATTTGCTATTGTTTTCTTCAAGTAATAGTTTTAGTTCAAATTGGTTATCAGAGTTTTGGTTACTTATTCTTGTGAGTTCATTAATCCTAACTACATCCAAAAATACAAAAAAACAACCATGAGTGAAACGAGTGAGGAGAGATTGGTTGGTCTTGAAACAAAGAAGGGCCAACTAACCAACAATATGGATATCATCATGGAGTCCATAACAACCATGATGGCCAACATTCTAACACCACCAAGAGGAGGGGGAAGACCACCACCACAACGTGGCAAGGGGAGAGGTCGTGGCCTCATGGGTGGAGGAAGAGGTCGAGAGCAAGGTGTGCAAGAGGAGGATGCATACTCGGATTTGGAGGGCTCCATGGTGAAGCATATCATGAGGAGCATCCTAAAAACTTAAAGGTAGACATTCCCGACTTTCATGGTAGTTTAAACTTCGAGGATTTACTAGATTTGTTTAGGACCATTGAAAGAGTCTTTGTGTTTAAACCTTATTCGGATGCTAAGTCATTTAAGGTTGCAATCTTAAAACTTAAGGGCTATGCTTCACTTTGGTATAAGACCTTAAAGAACCAAAGAAAAAGGGATGGTAAGGAACCCATTAAGTCTTGGCTAAAGTTGAAAAAGAAGCTTAAAGAAAAATTTGTGCCTAAAGATTATACCCAAGATATGTTCGTTAGGCTTACACAACTTAAGCAAAACCAACAACCTCTTGAGTCTTACCTTAGGGTAGACCTGGAAAAATTAACCCGACCCGATTGACCCGACCCAAAGGCTGACCCGAGACTCGAAATGATCCGAACTACATCACCCGAATGTGACCCGGAAACCCGAATAGACCCGACCCGACAGGAACATGACCCGAGCTCTTGACCAGTAACTTACCCGACCGAAAATGCCCCGTTCTGAAACCACCCAACCTGAAAATGACCCGACAAAACATAACTATAATTGAACCGAAATGAATTGAAATGGCTTTTTCTCTCTTATTCATTGACCCGAAAATGACCCGACCCAAATAACCCGAGCCGGTTACTCGAAACTGGCCCGACGAACAAACCTGAAATAGGCCTGAAACCTGAAATAACCAGAGGCAACCCGAAATCAATGAAAGACCCGAACTGGCCCGACCCGAACCCTACTCATTGACCTGATTTGCCAGGTCTACCTTAGGGACTTTGAACAACTCACTCTACAATATGAAATGAACGAAAAAACCGAACAAAAAATTGCTAGATTTGTGGAAGGGTTGGATGAAAAGATTGCTCAAATGGTCAGTTTGCATCATGTGTGGTGTTTTGAGGAGGACATAAACTTAGCCTTGAGGGTTGAAAAGTTGAGAAAGGGGAGGCCTAGTAACACTAAATAGCCATCTAAAACAGCCCCCTTCAAACCATTGCCCGAGACCAAAACAAAAAAAACCAACACCCAAATCAAAACACCTATCCTTGATAAGGGTAAGGCACCCGAATCCTCACAAACAAAGACCATTAGCCTCGAAAAATGCTTTCAATGCCAAGGTTATGGTCATTATGCCAAAGAATGTCCAACCAAAAGAGCCCTTAGTAGCTTTGAAGTGGTTCATTAGGGGTGAGGATGAGATTCTTATGTGTGATAAGGATGAGGAAGAAGTGGGGCAAGGAGAGACCGAATTGTTGATGCCGAATACGGTTCTTAGCCTAGTCACTTAGAGAGTAATGCATACACAACCCCAGACCTTAGAAATGGATCAAAGACAACAAATATTTCGCTCTAGGTGTACCATCAAGGGAAGAGTTTGTAATCTAATCAGAAGTTGTACCAATGTGACTTCTAGTACTCCTTTTGAGAAGCTATCCTTGCCTACACAAGACCACCCATGTCCTTACAAATTGAGGTGGCTCAACAAAGGTGCCGAGGTGAGGGTTGATAAACAATGCTTGGTATCATTTTCCATTGGCAAAAACTACGTTGATTAAGCTCTTTGTAATGTTCTACCTATGGATGGTTGTCATCTTCTACTTGGTAGGCCTTGGGAGTTTCATAGGGATTTGGTTCACCATGAAAAATACAACACTTATACTTTCAAATTTAATTCAAAAAAGGTCATCTTATCACCCCTACCCCCCTTTCTTAAGCCTTCTACACCACCATCCATGCTTGAACCTTCAAGAGAGGTCCTATTGTTCAATGAGGCTGAATTGTTACAATATTTAAAGGGAGAAGAAGATGTCTATATTCTCATTGCCAAGGATATGTGTGGATGGCAAGATATGTCCCTTCCTAGTGAGGTTAAAGAATTGGTTGGTTCCTATGAGGATGTGTTTCCATGTGAGCTTCCTAGTGGCTTGCCTCCTCTTAGAGGCATTGGACATCAAATTGACTTCATCCCTGGAGCCACATTGCCTAACAAAGGCGCCGATAGGAATGATCCTGTAACATTCCGTTTTGGTGGTTGACCTCACTTGGTGGATTGTCTTGATATTGAATTTGCTAGTGGGTGATATGTTACTGAGACGGAGTTAGCGCCATTTATGGTTGGTGTTCGGTAGTATTATGGAGTTAGTGTCGAGAGGCTATGTTATAATTGATACGTATCGTGAGCCGTGTTGTGGAGGTAGTCATGATAAGCATGGTTGGTGGAGTTAGTGTCAAAAACGAGGGAAGTGAGTTGAGTGGTGTTAGACGGTGGAGTGTTATGGATACAGGTTTTACAGGATGGGTTGAACTTCGGGGACGAAGTTCCTTTTAAGGAGGGAAGACTTTAATACTACGGTTTTCTGTGTCTGTTGGTACTCTATCGATTGGGACTTACTCTGTCGAGTAAGTAGGAGTGTTTTAGAATCAGGGTCTGGTTGTTGGGTACTCGATCGAGTATGTGTGACACTCGATCGAGTAAGTGACTTACTCGATCGAGTAAGTTGGTCTGCGGGTTATTTTAACTTGGTTTGTTAACAACGCGTGGAGTGATATACTAACTTTTCCGCCAGTTTCTTTCACTTTATCTTTTTCTCAAAAATCCTTCAAAAAGAGAGAACGTAAGTTTGTGTTTTCCACTTCGCGTTGTTATCAAATCCAAGGGTTAGAATTGTCGGATTTCGGAGTTCTTTATACCTTTGAGATCGTCGTTTTGTGGGTAAGATCTATGTACCGTCTTTATATTGTTTCGTTGATTTTGATTAAACCCTAATTAGGTGATTTGGGAGGAATTGGGGGAATTGTTGTTATTGGTTTGTGGTTGTATGATTATGTGTTTATAGGAGGTGACTTCGTAGAGGAGCGTTTCTGATTGCTGAATTGGTTGTGTTGTGATTTGATATTCAGGTAGGGTTTCCCTACTCGGTTATTGATTACATGGTTGTGATTATTGATATGTATCTATGGATGTTGGATGTTGTTGGTATTGTTGTTGTTTAATTATTAAATGTGTTGTCTATGTTGTGAGGCGCGCCCTCAGCTGAGTGGAGTCACTTGCGGGAGTGACTTCACGCCCTTGATTCGCCCTCTGTGGAACCCGCCACGGAAGGGGATGTGCACATTAATGAACATGGGTTTTACACTCGAATTAGATGAGCGGGGATTTGGTGGGTACGGCTGCGGTCCCCCACTGGCTGAGTAGAATACCTGTTGAGTTGGTATTCCGGCAGGGCTACACACTTTAGTGTGTAGTTAGTGGTGTGGTGTGATGGTGGAGTTGAATGTTGTATATGTTGTGCTTTTGTAATTGGATGTATGTTGTCAGTAACTGACCCCGTTTAATGTTTTGAAAACTATGGTGATCCATTCGGGGATGGTGAGCAGTTATTGAGCAGGTTTGATTGATGCGCATGGGATAAACGGGTTGAGTCACCACATGCTGATTAGAGGAGTCTTCCGCTGTGACGCGAGTTTTTTTTAGTTTAGGTGTTAGACCTTTTTAAGACAGTTGTAACTTTTGTTAAGACAGTTTTGGCTTTGACTTGTAAACAGTTTAAATTATTTATTAAAGTATGTTTCTTGATGGTCCATTTGATATTCATTGCCTCGGGTAACCGAGATAGTAAGACTTACATGCCTAGGGTGGCCTTGGTAAGGCACCTTGGCGTATGGGGGTGTTACAGATTCTAAGGCCACTCAAGAACTACAACAACAAATTGGAGAGCTTATGAGCAAGGGTTTCATAAGAGTGTCTCTTTTTTCATATGCGGTTCCGGCCTTGCTAGTGCTAAAGAAAGATGGTTCATGATATGGAGGATGTGTACGGATAGTAGAGCCATTAACAACATCACCATTAAGTATATGTTCCCTATACCTAGACTTGATGACATCTTGGATGAACTTAGTGGAGCCAAATTGTTCCAAAAAAATTGATCTATGGCAAGGTTATCACCAAGTAAGAATCAAAGAGGGAAAATTGTTCCAAATAAATTGATCATTTATTTTTTAGCTGCCCTTTCAGTAGCAGATGCAAGAGTTTACTGCAAGATTGGATTTCTATCAAGTTACCTAAGCAAAATGTTATTATGTGGTGGGTAAGATATAGGTCCATGTCTTTGCTGCTGAAACAAATCATTGAGATGGTGATGGCTAGTATCATGTATCAGATATGGTATTGTCGAAATCAGTGCAGGTTGAATGGAATGGTTCCTAGGCCTAAGCAGATATTTGAGCAATGTCGTAAGGAGATTAGATTAAGACTGAGTAGCAAATGTCAGGTTTCTAAGCATAGAATAGCGAATGATTGGATAAATCAGTTATGTATTTGAATTGGTATGTTTTGTTTTCTGTAAGTTGCCAAGGTTGCTGAACCTTAGCAAAAATTTGTAAGGGTTGCTTTTATTGATAATACAAAGCTTACATTTTCCCCAAAAAAAAAAAAAAAAAAAAAAGAATCAAAGAGGGTGATGAATGGAAAACGACTTTCAAGACTAAGCATGGCTTGTACGAGTGGCTTGTGATGCACTTTGGCCTCTCAAATGCACCAAACACCTTAATGAGGCTCATGACCGAGGTGCTTAGGTCTCACTTGGGCAGATTTGTGGTTGTATATTTCGATGATATGTTGATCTATAGTCCTTCCAAAGAAGAGCATCTCAAACATTTGCAAGTGTTGTTTGAAATACTTAGGAGTCATAAGCTATATAGCAAGCTAGATAAGTGTTCTTTTATACAAAATGAAGTCCAATTATGGGGTTCATAATGTCTGGCCGTGGCATCCTAGTTGATCAAGAGAAGGTCAAATCAATCAAAACATGGCCTATACCAAAGAATATCACGGAAGTGAGGAGTTTCCATGGGATAACATCATTCTATAGGAGGTTCATCAAGGATTTTAGCACAATTATGGCTCCTATAACCGAATGCATGAAGAAAGGAGAGTTCAAATGGAGTGATAAGGCCGAAAGTCCTTCAACACTATCAAGGAAATGTTATATTAATCTCTTATTCTTGCCTTCCTAATTTCAATAAGTTGTTTGAAGTTGAGTGTGATGCTACTGGTATTGGTATTGGGGTCGTGTTACTACAAGAAAACAAGCCCATTGCCTACTTTAGTGAGAAATTAAGTGGTGCCAAACTCAAGTATTCAACCTATGACAAAGAATTCTATGCTATTGTTCGAGCCTTGACTCATTGGAGTTACTACTTGAAGCCAAAGCCTTTTGTGCTCCATTCGGATCATGAGGCTCTCAAACACATCAATGGTTAACACAAGCTCAATCATAGGCATGCTAAGTGGGTATAATTCCTACAATCATTCAATTTCTCAAGCAAGTACATAGAGGGAAAGAATAACAAGGTGGCTGATGCTCTATCAAGAAGGTTCATCATGTTAAGCTACATGGAGCAAAGAGTGCTTGGGTTTGAATATATGAAGGAGCTATATGAAGAGGATCCGAATTTCAAGGAGGATTGTGAGCTACTTCAATCCGGCCAAATCAAGAAGGGACGCCATTACTTGATTCAAAATGGGTTCATGTTCTTCAAGAACCAGTTGTGTATGACAAAGAGTCCTTATAGAAGCTGATTAGTGAGGGAGGTACACTCCAATGGCCTTGCCGGTCACTTTGGCATCCAAAAGACTTATGACATACTCCAAGAGCAATTATATTGGCCCAAGATGCTAGGGGATGTCCAAGATGTGATCCAAAGGTGTGCTCCTTGTCAACAATCAAATTTCTACTTTCAAACCGGCCCCTACGCCCCTATACCCGTTCCAAATCAACCATGGGAAGACATAAGCATGGATTTCATTATTGCTTTGCTAAGAACTCAAAGAGGAAAGGATTCTATCATGGTGGTTGTGGATAGGTTTAGCAAGATGACTCATTTTATTGCTTGTAAGAAAACAGAGGATGCAACTAGTGTGGCCGAGCTATATTTCAAAGAGGTGGTCAAGCTACATGGTGTTCCTAAGTCCATTATCTAGGATAGAGATTCAACGTTCATGAGAGATGAATGGTTTCTTAGTCATTGAAGGATTGGGACATCAAGCTAGCTCAAGCCGAATTTAGATTAAATAGAGCCCCCCATCTACAAGCACTGGGAAATCTCCCTTTAAAGTTGTCTATGGCACCAATCCTGTAACACACGCAATTTTCATTTACGGTCTTAAAAGTAATTTAATAATTTAATTAAAACAAATTATATTTAAATCTTATTTTTGGGTAAAAATATATTTTGAGT
>VHZZ01002960.1:9698-23320 GCA_009801015.1 Silene noctiflora | reverse complement strand
CATATTAGTGGCATATAGGTAAAATGTTTTGAATTACGCCTAATTGGGAACTTTGACAAGAGCGTTTAAGCCGTTACAAATACTTTTTTTCAACTTAAGACTTTGCCTACTAGAATGGATTTGAAACACTCTAGATCGTGTCATATTAGTGTATTTCAACCCATGACCCAATGCCTAGTCAAGGGTTTGCATATGAGTCATCTTTCCAACCCCGTGATGCGATATGGACCAGGTTAACTTGTCTAGGTGACCTTGATTGACTTGGTGGTTTGGCAAGCCAAAAATGCTTTTCATAAATAAGTTTGAAGTGCTCATTTCAAAAATTTTGTGATGTGGAAATGTTTTAATTGCCAATGTAACCTCATAATGTGTTGAAATGTTGAAATTTTGCGGAATTTAGTCGCTTTGATGAAAGAGTATGTTTTAAATTTTAACAAATGATTGGATAAGAGAGTATCATTATATATTTATATTCATTACGATTTACGTTGTATGGCATTTGTTATTTGAGAATGGACGCATATTCGATATGGCTGAGCAAAATATCCAAATATTTGATTTGATGTAACATCCTACCCGCATTCGATTGGCGTTTTTGATGTCCAATCCTTAGTTTAAAAAGTGCTCCTCGAATGCGCGGTGGGCGTTACGAGGTAACAGCCAAAACGTCTCGGTACATAGGTGCGTCTTTCAGGCTAAGCTCGCTTAACAAGACTCGCTAATACGCACTCTCCATCTTTTTTCATCTAGATATTTAACTATGCCATTTATATTCAAATTTGTTACAAAAAACCTCTGCCTTGCGCTTTACGCCTCGTCAGTTCGGCCTCTTAGTTTCATAAGAGGGAATATCCAATTCAATCCGAATGATCCGCATTCGCACTTCTCCTGCTCGTCTTCAGGTTTTTGAATATAGATGGTCGCAAATTTTTTATGGGATTTATGGATTAATTATTTAGCCCTAGTAAATTGATCCTTTGTCAGTTTGGCTTTTATTACCGTACTAATTACTGCTCTACTCCCTCCGTCCGAGTAAATAATAGTAAAAGGACTCCAACTATTGAGTTTTGAAGGTTTTAGGAGCCTCAATAAACGTCCGTCAAACAAAACCGTTAGTATAAGAATGAAGTGATAGCTACATTCCCACGTGAAACAAGACACTAATTGATGAGCCAAAAATTCCCAATTTTTTTCCTTGTGAAGAGTTGTTTACCTGCATTTTCACCTCAATTTCTCACTACTTTTTATATATAATTGCAAGCTTCTAAATTCAAGAAAGAGAACGCCTATTTTTGTTAGAATTTGAGTTAAGTGATAAATGATGGGTTCATCTTTTGTTCTTCAAAAGGTTATTTCCTTGTTTGCAAAATAAATAAAATATAAATCCTCTATCGCATTTTTATTGTCGCCCTTTTTATACGTGGTGGCTCTGGTGATAGTTACTTATATCTAGAGGCAATATTGAATAACTAAAGTTTTTCCTAACCAAATTTAAAAAAAAAGACAATAATTAGGGGATAAAATTTGAAGGGAATAATAAAAGTGGGAGGGAAGGAGTATCTTAGTGGCACTTGGCATTTTTTTAAGGCTAGCATTGTATTACGATTTTGTAATTGACACAGATGGATCAATAAGTCTTGCTTAAAACGGAATATTCGTCTAAACTATTAAGACGACGCGTCAAATACCACCCCAACATCTCCTATTTATAAAAGCTAAGTCATTTAGAATGTTCCTATTGGTTGATTGAAAAAACAACTCTTTTTCCCATGTTTTGACCCCATCACCCCACTATCATTTCACCAAATTAATTACTCTTTCTTTCTTATTTTAATTCTACTATTCTATTCTATATTTTATATAACACAAGTACATGATGATGTTGTCGTACATACGGGACATGTTAGTTTTGAGTTTGTAAAATACGGATTTGTACAAGTATGGTTGATATAAATTTAGTTATTTCGGGTTCAAGCAAAAATATGGTCCGCGTAATTTTTGGTTTATAAATTACGGGTTTTTACCGTTGCGTTTAAAAGTTCGGTCATTTTGGTTAAGACTATTTAGTAAGAAAACGAATGAACATTCAACTTTTTCATGTTCTTTAGTTCAGAGGATATAGTTGTTATTTTATTACGTTCTTCTTAAATCACTCCCGAGAACAAAATGATGGCAATAAAAGTGAAATAACATGACTACTACTTTTTATATATTTCGTTTAACAAACAAATGAAAATAATTTGAAATAGTGTTTGACATAATAATCACTCCATCCCGTTTCTATTATTTTCCTTTTACATTTTAGATGATTTAAGGGAAAAAAGAAAGTAAAATAATAATTATAGCATTTGAATTAAAGGGAAGAGCCGAAGGGGTCAAATATCATTGTGATGAAGGTACTCTTGCTTAATTATCGAAAGTCGACAAAATTTGGAAAAATGAATAATTAAATTGGGATACATTTGATAAAAAAAAAGATGGCGATAAACATGAGATAAAGCGAGTAAATTTGAAGACCTTTCACTATATCAAAGTTCATATAAATTAACCCGTGATATTGTGTTATTTTCACTCCTATTATCAGTAAGTGGATTATGTTTCTGATGTACTACCACCAATTTTATAATTTTTGAGCATTATAATAAAGTTTTTGAGTTTTGTTTTAAAAATTATTAGTTTTATTATAAAGTTTCTGCGTTCAACTACTTAGATAATTAGCTCAAAAACATTACATATAAAAGTAGAGTTTTGACAAGAAAAAATTAAAATTTAACATATAAACTTTTATAAGCTCGGAAAAAATACACATATGCTCAAAAACAAATAAAGTTTGAGGTAATAAGCTCAGAAAAAATACACATATGCTCAAAAACAAATAAAGTTTAATATTTCTCTTTACTTTTTATATTGGTCCAAGTATAATACAAAATCATGTTATATTTATTAAATATATACACCTTTAAAAAACACACTTTATACTCATATTTTTGCTTGCTCTTTATTTAAAATAGTTCATAGTTCACTGTGAAAAAAATATTAGAATTGTGTAACATTTTATATATTAGAATTTTGAAGGTAAACCCATGCATTTTTCGCACCGGTCTAAAACTAGTAGTGGTAATAAGACAAAACTTTTGATATTTTCTAGATAACTTGTCAAGTGATTTAATATGTACTAGTATAGATCCCGTGTATTCGCGGTATATATAGACATTTTACTTTTTACAATATTACTTATACATTTTAAATTAATATCTCATTTATTTTCATATTTCTTCTCATTGAATTGTATTTTAATTTGGAAAAAAAAGTTAATCTAAAAATTAATCAAGATAATTAAATNTGAAATGTTTATTTTTATGAAAATATTTTAATTACCTCAAATCTAGTGATTTTATTTTTATAAATTTTCTTAAATTCTTTTCATTAATTTTTTTTTCGTAACAAAATTACGTAGCAGTTTATTGTCATGTATAGTTATAGTTTTATTTATACCAATTTTATTTCATTTTAGTTAAAATGTTAAATTTTCAAGTTTAATGCTGAAAATATTATAGGTTGATGAAAAATTGTTATTTTTAAAATGAAAGATTAGTTAGTTTATTAATTAAAGAAAATCTATTTTATTTCCTTATTTAAATTGGGGCATTTTGGAGGAATTAATTTTTGAGGATCTTTATTCTTCTAGTAGATAGGAGATTGCATTTGTGTAAAAAAAAGAAATAGTTATTTATGCTATAGAATAATTAGGATGTAAATATTGTGAAATAAAGTAGTTGAGATATTGGGTATTCATATCTATAACAAGTGAATTTATTGTAGTATGTGGAAAATTGAGCGGGAAAATTGGGCGGGATTATTTAGAGGAGTGTTATTCTTTTAGGGGGCGTTTGGTTGGGGGTCTATAAGAAAGGGAAAGGGAAATAAAGTTACTGATTTCCTTTGTTGATGTTTGTTTGACACAAACAAAGAGAATGAAACTCCCTTCCTTACCCCTCAATCCGTCTAATTCCTAACCCCCCACCCCCAAGGTATGAGATTTCATTACCCTTGTTACCTTTCAACCACCTTATTCACCAACTACCACACTTGCGGCTACCACCACACCAGCCACCACGCCACCGCCACCATCACCACCGCCGCCGCCGCCATGACGCCACCACCACCATCACCACCACCACAACCACCCCACCTAAACCACTCGCACACCAAAACAAACCACAACCCACCAATCTTCACCCTAAGTACCCCAGACCGCCTGATTTTGAGGGTAGAGTAGGGTTTTTTTAGGGTGAAGAGTGACGGTTGTGGTGTTAGAGTGGGGTGGGGCGGCGACGACAAGTGGGCGACAGTGTCAGGTGGGACAATGTGGTGGGGTCTCAGCAGTAGTGGGGTGGGGAGACGATGGTTGCAGCCATTTTTGAGTAAATAAGTGGTTGTTTGTGGTGGTGTGTGTTAGTGGTAGGATTGAGAGTGGGTGGAYCATTAATTCCCTTTCTTGATATAACCAAACAACTAGTTAAGTTTTAGGTAATCCCTTACCTTTCCCCCTCTTACCCTTTCTGATTTCCTTTCTCTTTCTCTTTCTCTAACCAAACGCCCCCTTAGTATATAGGGGATTTGACTTGTATTAAGTTTAAGACGAATAATGTCGGTCTTATATGAAAGTCTGTGCCAATGGATTTCTAAAAAAATATTTTACATCTACATTGTATACTTTCTTTCAAGTAGGGAAAGAACAAGCAATTGTATGTGATTGACGTTGTTTCGGATTGAGGTGCTTAAACCTTCACCTTTAAAATTGGGGTCCTTATTGCTACTTTTTTCAATAGTTGAGGTCCTGGTAGTGTGCATAGCCCCTTTGTCCCAGTTAATTGTTATCATTTTCTTTTGGACACTATTTATAAGAGAAAGAATCTTTAAACTATTTTTCAATACATAACATAAAATAATCATGAATGATTTTGCTTGAAATGTCTTGGCGAGTACATTAAGAATATCAATTTTTAAGATTTTACATTTACGTAAGTAAAGATATTTACAAAATGAAATGATCAATTTTTGCAAAAAAACAAATGTTAATAATTGACTGGAACCGAGGGAGTACCAACTAAATATTTTGTGCATCCTGTTTTTTAATGTATTTTCGTATTTCTGAAAACATCCGAACAGATGCAAGAATCTTAAACAATTGCGCCTCGGCTATGTGTATAATATATTGTTGACCAAAGAAAAATCGATCGAAGCAGTGAAAAACCTCCCTATGTTGGAGGAAATCCAGATTATACCTTGTTTTTTGTCATATAAGACAGTTGAAATTATCGGCCATGCTTGTCCCTCATTGACATCATTTGGCTTAAATGGTGTCGGGTATAAGTTACCAGATGACATAACCACTGACGTATTTTATGTGTGCAATGACGAAGATTGCATCTGCAACAAAGATTACATCTGCAATGATGAAGCTCTAGCCATTTCTAAAAGCATGCCTAAACTACGCCATGTTCAACTAATTGGGAACAACATGAACAATGAAGGTTTGAAAGCAATTCTGGATGGATGTCCTCATCTTAAATCGCTAGATTTACGTGCTTTCTTCCAAATCGATTTGTCAAGAGATTTGGGTAAAAAATTAGCGAACAAGCACCTTCGATACCCTAACGATTCCACTGATGACTATGGCCATGAGTCCTATTATATTTCAGATCCGGCCATATTGATTACTCTACGTGCTACTCAGGTTTGTCTGATTCTGATGATGACAGGGTGTTGGTTGATATGCTTATTGATTAAATTGACTTTGATGATCACTTTATTGGTCATGGTTATTCCAGGTTATGAATCTTTTGACTGGATTTTCAACTTTTACATCATCATGATGAATTTGTGATCATATTAGTCCTTACTGATAGCGCTGACACTTGATTTTTTATTTGAACTTGCTGCATTTTCATTGTTTTTCACCGTATCTCTTACGGCTTTTATATGCTTGTATACCGAGTAGCCTCGTTGTTGAGAAGTGACAAACTCCTGAATTTTTTTCTAGTTTTGTAGCTGATCTGTCGATTTCTGTTCTGCAAATGTAACATGTTTTGGAACCTTCTTTAGTTATTGAATTTATGGTCGACAAGTTTGGAAATTCCCCTCCACCTTCTTTAGTTATCGAATTTGTGATGAGGTACTCTAGTAGACGTAGTTATCGAATTTATTTTATTGAAGATTTTCTTTTTGTTGGAAATGAGTAGTAGTTCTGGGGCTCATCGCAAAGAGGATCAAAATTGGGGAAATTTTTGATCAATTTTTGTTTTAAGTGAAGTAATGAGATGATGAGTGTAGATGCATGTATTTTACACGAAATTACCTCGTTCATATGCATGCAATACCACATGTGTATGGTGCCATACTGCTATATATATCTCATTGTGGGACATGATCCAATCTAGTTTTGACTTGGTTTTTAATAAACGTGTTTGAAAATTACGGTTTTGAGACGAATTATGTATAATGTGAAGAATTTTAAATAATTTAAAATTTAAGACGGAATATAATTTTTTATTTTATAAATTTTGGGTGGTGAAAATTTAATATCAACGGGTCCCATTTAATAAGCCAAGTTTGTGGTTTGGGTTTCATATAAGGCAAATTCTCATTTGTGACGGAAGGTATCCGTCACAAATGAGAAGACGGGTACCATTTTGTGAGACAAAATGCCCAAATAGAGGAGAGAGGAAAGCAAGTGGGGGGTGCCCCCACCTTGTCCCCCTATTTGTTTTGTGAGTGGCATTATCCGTTTTCGGATCCGACCCGTCACAAGGGAGACGCTTTATTCATATAAACGGTTTCACATACGTTATTATTATATCATTACCAATATAATACTCCCTCTTAGACCATCCCCAAGCAAGGTCACCAACCGGGTCGTGACCTTGTTGGGTCATCCTAATGGCGTAATTAAGTACTAATAAGAGAGTAGTTAGGATGACCTTGAAATGGCGAGGGTCAATTTGTGAGCTTGAGTTGAGCTCTTGATAAATAGTGGTGACGTGTGACAATTTGATATTGGCTTACAAAAAAAAAAAAAAAAAAAAAAAAGTACAACTATGTGCAACATCAATAACGTGTGACAGAGGAGAGTTGGTTTGCTTTAGGCATTGCTAAATACCGCCCCTAATTTTACTCATCTCGCCCCTATGAATTACCTTTTTGCCCTTGCTAAAATCTTGTCTATTTTTATTATTTCGACTTTAGTTTTCGTATTTTATTAAAACCGCTTCAAAACCGTCTTACCTTTTCAAATTCAAAATTTTAAAAAATTCATCAAACCTCCCGACAACACTTTATTTTTCATTACAACAATTTTCTTTTTCAAAAATCGAAACCGCTTCATTAATAACAACGAACACCAAAACCTCTTCGAGATTCGAATGCAATTCGTCTTCAATCCTTCCAAACTATCAGGTATGTATGTGTTTTAATAATTTTTTTCCCATTTCTTGATTAGTTTAGTTTAGTTTTTAGGTTGATTTAGGTTTAGAATTATGATGAATTGAGCCAAAGTAGGATTCGATTGGGGAAAAAACCCGGAAATCGCGTGTAATATTAGATTGGAAAAAACCCAGAAATCGCGAATGGGGAAGATGAAGATCCCCATTTCATGTGAATTTCACGAAACAATCTGGCCATTTTCGTGTAAAATAAATGAAACTAGCTTGGCAATTTCGTGTGATTTACACGAACCTGTCAGGCTTGTTTCGTGTGTTTTACACGAAATTACCTGGTACATTTCGTGAATTTCACGCGAAAATGTTGGGCTATTTGCGTGTATTTCACACGAAATTGCATTTTCGTTTTGATTTAATTTCATATTTGTAATTTTACGTAATTGTTTTCGTATTAATAAATTGTTTAATAATGCAGATGGCCGACGATGATGAACGTCGAAACAGACTTCATGCTTCTACTCGCCGCAAAACAATTAGTTTTAGGATGGGAAGTACTAGTTTTGGGACGAGAGAAGTTTCGATTCCTTCTGAGAAATATTTCTATAAAGGTGGCGAGTACGAGCAATATCAGAGAGATCTTGATGAAGAGGTAAGAAATTATGAGGGGTCATAAAATGAGGTGGAAGAGGAAGATGAAGAACAAGGAAATGAGGTGACGGAAATGAGGAGTCGGGAAATCAGGCTACGGGAAGTGTGGAGGGTACTTCTGCGTTTCGTGCTAGGCGGGGGATCCATGGTAGATTTGAGCTATATGGTGAGAGGTCTAGTACTTCGATTCCTGATCCTCGGAGTAAAGTTAGGGCTAAAGGGAAAGATATTAGCTGGATATTGACTGGGGCAGCACCGGGAGGTCCATCAATAGCGGATTTGATTCCGAGTTTTGGTGGACACATATCTTACCTTTTGTGGAGTCAGCCTCAGATGGTCCGTTTATTAACTAAATATACTTGAGAGCGGACTTTGGATGAGCTTCGTGCATGGAATTTATCGGATCCTGTTCGGAGGAAAGTTGAGGATTCGGGATTTAGTCATTTGCCCGAAATCATGCATAAACATCTGAACATGCCATTGTTGTGTGCTTTTCTTGAGAGGTGACAGCCAGACACCAATATTTTCCACATGTCATGGGGTGATATGACGATATTACTACATGATGTGCATAAGATTTTTGGGATCGAGATTGATGGAACTCCTTATAGCATACCGGATGCTGATATGGCACATTCGATACTTGGCGTGTCGGAGTTGTTGGGTATGATTGAGGCGGATTTGGGAGGTCGGTGGGGACCAGAGAAGGATGCAAAGGTTTACAAGGGAAATTTGATTCTACAAAAAGCTTTGAAAGATTTGGTTCAAGGAGATAGGCGGGGAAGGGAATCTGAGGCCCAGGGTTACTTGATGATTTTACTAAGTGTGACCTTATTTGTTGATAAGTCGAGTGATAGAGTACAGGCTAACACATTCCCGATGCTTAGAGATGTTGGTAGTATTGGTGGGCATGCTTGGGGTACTGGCACACATGCTTATCTATATAGGCAAATGGGGATCGCGACGAGGTCTGATTGTAAAGGTTTGTGCGATTGTTTGACCTTGTTGCAGTCTTGGATCTTTGAGTACTTCCCTGCATTTAGGCCAATGACCACTTTGGCGGCCGCTCCCGGTGCACCTAGGGCTATGTTGTGGTCCACCAGTTCGATTCCACAATGTGCGGTTGGGAGAGCTTTGATCTCCTATCGAGAGCAGCTTGATATGATGTCGATAGAGTCGATAGCTTTGAGACCGTACCCTTCTCATCCGGAAACCGAACACCCCCGTAGTGTTTACCACGGGTTGCTGAGATTTATTGATATTGTTGAACCTTACCAGCCAGATCGATGTCTTCGACAGTTTGGGTACATGCAGGTCATCCCGGTCCCTATGGCGCAACCTAACAAAGTTCACCGTCCTGTGAAGTCAATTCAATATGATGTGCAGTATGACGGGAGGTTTTTAGACTACACTTGGATTAATTGGAAGATGCACATGGCACATTTGGATAGGGTGTCAATACCCGCTCACCAAGCACATACGTATGGGGTAGGGTATATGGAGTAGTTTTTGTCACATTCGCATCCTTACATGATGAATGTTCCTCGAGACCCTGATCATATCCCCTTGGCCAGGTCCCACTTTCCGACTACAGTTCGTATATTTAATTTTATTTAATGCTTCGTAAATTAATTTATTTGAGTATAGTTATAATATATTTGTTTTCTTATTTTTAGGTTGGACAATCGCTTATTCAGAGATTCTCGCAGTTCAACAATGTCAAAGACCCTGCAGTCAACACAGAATTCAGGGACTTCATGAGGAATGTCCATCCTCAGATGCGGCCATACATTGATAGACCCCCGATTCCTGAGGGTAGTAGGGGGAGAGGCAGGCGATCAGGAGGTCGTGGTAGGAGTCGGGCTCAACATGTGGAGAGGGATCGTCATGATGAGGAGGTTGATTCGAGACGAGGCGACGATGATGTCCAAAGGTGGTCGAGATCGGAGCCTACTACTAGTAGGCGTACTCTTTAGATGTTGATGTTTGGCTTTGTAATTTAGGCTTTTAGTTGTTATTTGTTGAACTTTTACTTGTAATTTTATTGGACTTTTAGTTGTTAGTTTGGTTGGACTTTGTTTGTATGGATATTTAATTTGAAGTGTTTTTTTAAATTGTTTTAATTTTAAAATAATGAGGACATAAAAATCAAATACAACTTATCGGAATTTAAAATACGACATAACTTAACGCGACGTAAATTATAAAATACAACATAACTTAATTAAAACATATTTTAACTTAATTAAGTCAGCATTTGAAATCCATCTTAATTATCTTCAGCTGAAGAAGATGTCGATTCAGGATTTTCGAAATCCTCATCCTCAATTTCTTCAGGTTCAGCAGGAACATATTGATCATATATTTCAATAATATGTAACCTCACGTTGCCGAGGTTGAATATTCTACCAGCACATAAATTTGAAAGTGTTGCATAATTGAGCATTGTTATTATACACTTAAAATAAGTAATTACATCAGCATGCAACCTGCGATATTCCTTCATCTTTGCTCTTAATGTTTCTGCATCCACAACATGATCCCTTACTGCAGGATTAAGTACATCTACCGCGTTCTCGGCTAAAATCGCAAAAAGAACGCCTATAGATGGATGATTCTCAAGCATCCCCCACACAATGACAGGTGGAATCACCATTTCAAGACGACTCACTAAGAGTGGTAGTTCAAACACGACAGAGTCGATCTTTCGTTGGCATTCTCTAACTATTACTGCATTAGTAGTCATTTTAGCTTTGAATAAGATTTGTGTTGTAATTTGAGATTTTTAATACTGAGTGAGATGAGTGAATGAAGTGGCTGGAGTAAGGGCTATTTATAATTACATTTGTAACGGTTTTATTTTGAAATTTGAATATGTAACGGTTTAATTTTGAAATTTGAATATGTAACGATTTAATTTTGAAATTTGAATAAGTAACGGTTTTTTTTTTTAAATTTATAACCGTTATATTAATTTAAAACTACATTTAAACTATACAAATTTCAATTACTCATTCCATTAAAATAGATTAAAAGTAGTGTCAAGAGTAATTTAAATTTATACCTACAAAGTTTCAGACTCCTCTGCAAACGGGTCCTACATACCACCGGAAAATACAACTTGCCACCACAAATCATGTCTTTCTGTGTGAAGTTCTTCATAATGAGCTACGTCATCATCCCGATTATTAAACCAATCAGAGTGTAGGGGAGGCATGGCATGCACAATCGTCATTCATCCGTAAATGCACAAAATGATTACCTGTGAAAAGAATCCATAGAATACCATATGAGGCCCTCACACCTGGAACTTATCGTAGAGGTCTGAACGTAGAAGAACTGGACCAAACACGTTCACCCAGTAGGTTAATACCGGAGGTCACAAAACATATTGTCCAGTTGAACAATGTTGCAAAACCATGCAAATCCAAGTCTTNTCACCCAGTAGGTTAATACCGGAGGTCACAAAACATATTGTCCAGTTGAACAATGTTGCAAAACCATGCAAATCCAAGTCTTCCATCCAATTCGGCTTGCCACATGGTTTATGCTGAGTCCATTTGATTCGTTTACAAGCATTGTTTCTCTCACCGAAGTAGACAGTGGCATAGATTCTTTGTTTTAGCTCCTTCAGCAACTCTGCTCGCATGTGGAGATAATTTCTTTGACTTCCTGTTTTTGTACGTGACAGGACCCGAAAACAACAATGACCACCGCCCTCCGGTACAAAACCACCTAAAAAATCATCAAAGATCGCCTCAGGAATAAAATCCTTGTAGGGGAAAACACCAATGTGTGGTATATTGTCATAATTAAGCTCAAGGGCAGGTCTATCATCTACAATAAAAATAAACCCTTTTAAATATAAAGTACATAATAATTAGTAAAAATTAACAATTAAAATTTAAAGTAATTAAACATACCTCTTTCGTTACTTGTTGACGTACTCGGGTAATTACGTCTGGAATGTTCAAAGGCATATTTGTTATAGGTATTGGATTTACTTGGACGACCACGCCTGTTTTCTATTATTTCAGGTTCCTTAACAACCTCGTCCTCGGGAAACATCTTACCTAATAGTGTCTCAATTACATATCTTTGGATCGAATGATGGGAATCTCAAACTATATTGAAAAGTTCCTCCATCACAACATTAGGGCTAGAACGGCGATGACTGGAATCCTTGTAGCCTAACCGTGACCAAAATACATGTATATCACCTGAATGGACTCTTGTACCTTCACGGAAAACTCTGTGTAACCGACAAGCACACAATAGCTTGTGAGTTATCCATAATGTGCAACCACAACAATCATCCAAGTAATAACCCAATTCAGTCCCACGATTAAATTCCAATAGCATAGCTTGAATGGCGGTCGCCGAAACTCTTCCACTCAACATTGAAAATATATTCCCATAATACAAGTTAGTAACAACCGTCTTGCTTAGGGAATCTTCCAACGTTTTAAGAATTTCAATATGTTGCCCGTGCATCATAACATCAGCCTGTTTCCATATATTGTCAGAGTAAGTTCAGTTGATCCTAACCACATCTTCAATTAAGCATGAGCGAACTCGACTCTAGATGTAGTCGTGTTACCAAAATGAAGCACCTGATTAGTAAAACATTTGGCAAACATATGAATGTTATGCCACCATGTCAACATAAGATAATTGACAAGTGCAGGGTGACGACAATATTTTTCCCCCAACTCATTAAACGCCATGTTGCATTCATCAAACGTTTTAGCTTCTATAACTTTTTTCCAAGCGTCGTGTGCTACCGCTTTCCCAAAATTACCATTCTTTTCCAAGTTTGTCGCATACGCCTCAACTGTCATGTATACGTGAAATAGGCACAGAAAATGATAGGAAGTACCAAATACATTAGGGAGTGCAGCAATTAGACCACACTCGTGATCAGTGACGATGACTGTTGGCCTAACGTTTGGTTCCAATAATGATTCTAGCCTTCTAAGAACCCACGTATACCCTTCAGTGGTCTCTCTCTGGCTCTAATAGTCAAACGACGTTCAAGCAATTCAATTGGTGTTCTAAGTCCTAACTACTGTATTACATTTGTATATAAATCCCAAAATCAAATTAATTGGCTTTTAAATTACGGAGTAGTCATTAATGTCTCGAAATCAAATGAAAAACATATGGGACGACATTTTCAGCCTACAGAAATTGGTATATCCATGTTGCCCCGTATAGGTTACTGTTACATCATTCCATGAATTAGATGGTACAAATTTCAATATTTATGTCAACTGTATAACTTTCGGCACCATAATTCGAGATTTGGAGATGATGATCCACTGTTCAGCCCCATTATACACTACCCGTTTATAATTTTATACTTTGTTGAAGGTCTCCACATGAATTCCGCACAATCAGCACAAAGATCTTTCTACCCAAAAAACATTGTTACTCTTAATACTTTAGCAATGAGCAATGAAGGAGAAACTAAACTTCCAATTTTACCCTTTACCAATTAATATTTTTAATATCTTCTAAAACAAATATGAA